>KE371507.1:201052-215597 GCA_000418225.1 Zizania latifolia | reverse complement strand
AGAGAGAGGAGGGGAGCGCCGAGATGGGCTAGGCCAGCCTAGGAGAGAGAGAAAGGAGAGAGCGGCCCGAAGAGATTTTAATTGATTGATTATGATTAGATGAGTGAGATTGATTAGATGGTTGAGATTGATTTGATGAGTGATGATCAACTCATCAATTATATAATATAGTAGATAAATAAAACTCGGTAATATGTGGAAGTGGGTAAGTTTCAATCCAATAAATATTTCCTACTCATTGTAAACACATGCATTAGAAATAAAAATATTTCCTACTCATTGTAAACACTTGCATTAGAAATAAAAGGCTTGACTTTCCTTTACATTTTATGTTTCCATTATTTTTTAATTGTTCATTACCGAAATCTCTGTATTACACCGGTAACAAAGATTTGTAAAAAAAACTCGAGTGGAGTGGGACGGAACGGCACCCGTATTATACGAACCTGGCCAGCCACGTTAGGCTGCTGGATGTGATCTTACTTAATCATGCGCCTCTTAACTACCTCTTACCTTGCATAATTAACTGCAACGACTCCATAGCTAGACCACGACCCTAGGTAGTAATTAATCCTGGTAAGTAACCGAAAAGTCCAATGCATGCAGCACGTATGATCTGTGGATCCAAATTATTCCAAAGTGATTTGTGTTAGTAAACTGAATATCTAGAAGATAAGTATTAGTTGTTGGACACGTCTATTCTTTAGGGGTTTTTCTTATAAATAGAGGGGTCATCTTCTCATTTATATGCCGTTGAATCTGAACAATAAAGAAGTTTGACTTTTTTTCTATATATTATGTTTCTTGTTCATTGTCTGAAAGCTCTAGACTATACTTGATAACAGAATTCCTCAACAATTTGTTTTGTCAAGGCTAGATAACAGTGGAGACCAGTAGTTTGAGTTGAGTATGTCATTGCCTCCACTCCATCCAGTTTCCATTGCTGGGGCTTAGGTGGGCATCGTCAATGTTGGCCCGTATGATAGTGAATTCCTAATTGTATGACTTACAGTTTTCTAAAAAAACAGTAATAATCACGAATTTATCGATGCTTCTAGCTCTAAAAACACACGTGTGTTAAAAAAGACACTCTGTTGTACTCGACTCTTTATGTAATTTGTTTAACCTTTTTAATCTCTTTCTTAAATATAAATCTATTTACAATTTTCTGGCAGTTTTATTTTTTCTTCTGTTTTGTTTTTGTAAAATAAATGCCACCACTGTCACAAATAGGCACAACTTAGATATTTTTGGCCTCAGGCTCAGCTGCACGCTTGTAAAACACATACCACTGTCGGCCGCGCGCCGGCCGAACCTCGAAAGCATTGGTGCGTCACGCACTCTCACGCGCGAGCGCGCGCAAACTTTTGAATTCCAACACCGACGCGTACCGTGTCACGCCACGGGCCACGGCCATGGGGATGCGTGAACAACGCGAGCCAGCCATGGACAACGAAGTCTCCCTTCCCTCGCGGTTACACGTACAAATGGCAGCCTGTTGCAATGCAATGGCTCTCCCTTCTTAGAATGTACAAAACTTAGTAGCCGTAAAATTTATAAATAAATTAAAATCCAGAAATCAAAATAATAAATTTTTAGTAGTTAGATTACTCACTGGCTTCTCACCAAGCACACAGATACCCTCAAACTCTTCCACTTTAAAACTCCTCCTCCGGCGCCGCGTCGTTCACTCGTCCCATGTCCGCACCTCCATGAGTATACCATTGAGAGTGACTATCCCATGTGACCACGCTCCACTGCCCCATGTGACCCCGCCCTGAATGCCACTGCAGCTGCTGCCTCTCTAGCTAGCTACAGTAGCAGGTAGCAGGCATCACCACTGATCTATTCTCTCTTCCCCCACTACGTGATCCCTCTCTCCCTGCTGCTGCTGCGGCATGCTAGGGCATTCGAGGATGATGTCTCTCGGCAGCGCGGTGGTGGCCGGCGCAGCCGTGGCGTGGGTGGTGGTGGTGGTGCTGCTGCGGGTGGCGGCGGCGTAGCACGAGGGCAATGTGTAGGAGGAGTATGCGGCCTCGTTCGCGTCACGCTTCAACGCTCCGCCGTCGTGGGCGTTCCCCAACCCGCACCTCCGCGCCGCGTATGCCGCGCTGCAGGCGTGGAAGCAGACAGCCATCTTCTTCGACCCAGCCAACTTCACCTCCAATTGGGTTGGCCCTAACGTGTGTGGGTACAATGGCATCTTCTGCGCGACGGCGCCTGGAGGGTATGGCAGCGGGCTCATCGTCGCTGGCATTGACCTTAACCACGCTGACATTGCCGGCTACCTGCCGGCGTCGCTTCCGCTTGGCCTCCCTGACCTGGCGCTCATCCACCTCAACTACACCCGCTTCTGCGGTGTCGTGCCGGACACGTTCCCCCGCCTGCGCCTGCTCCATGAGCTCGACCTTAGCAACAACCGCTTTGTCGGCGCCTTCTCGGAGGTCGTGCTCGCCCTCCCCTCACTCCGCTACCTCGACCTCAGGTTCAATGATTTCGAGGGCTCCATCCCGCCGGCGCTCTTCGACCGCCCGCTCGACACCATCTTCCTCAACTCCAACCGCCTCCGCAACCCCATCCCGGCCAACCTCGGCAACTCCCCGACGTCGGTCGTCGTGCTTGCGCACAACAGGCTCGGCGGCTGCATCCCGCCGTCCATTGGGAAGATGGCCAACACGCTTAACGAGATCGTGCTCATCAACGATGAGCTCACCGGCTGCGTCCCACCACAAGTGGGCTGCTCAAGCAGGTTACCGTGTTTGACGTCAGCGACAACCATCTGCAGGGTCCGCTCCCGGCGAGCATTGCTGGGATGGCCGCCGTCCAGGAGCTCGACGTCGCCAGGAACCTCTTCGAAGGGGCCGTGCCGGTCGGCGTCTGTGGCCTTGCCAGCCTCAAGAACTTCACCTATACGGACAACTTCATCACCTCGCGCCCAAGCTGCGCCGTGGCCACAGCGGCACACCCGACGGCGCGTGGAACTGCATTCCCGGAGCGCCGGCCCAACGGCCACCATCGCAGTGCGCGGCCGCCGCGGCGCACCCGTTCGACTGCAGTAAGGCGCAATGCCAGGCCGCGTCGTACACCCCAACGCCGGGTGGTGGCAGTGGTGGACATGGCGGTGGCCAGCTGCCGCCCACGCCGGTAGGCTCGCCTGGGAGAGGCGGTGGTGCTGGGAATCCACCGTCCTCCTACCCCTCGCCACCTCAGGGCTCCACCACGCCATCCCACCCGGCGCCACCCAAGGGCTCGAACACTCCGTCCTACCCATCGCCACCGACGAGCGCCACCACCCCGTCATCCCGCTCCCACTCGCCGCCTGGTGGCTCAACCACACCATCTTACCCGTCGCCGCCGGGATCCACCACCCCGTCCTACCCATCGCCGCCGTCGAGCTCCACAACGCCATCCTACCACTCTCTGCCTCAGGGGCACAACACCCTGTCCTACTCGTCGCCGCCCAAGGGCTCCTCCACCCCATCATACCCGTCACCACCCTCAAGCTCCACCACTCCGTCATACCACTCGCCTCCACAAAGCACGCAACCTCCGTCCTACACGCCGGTAGCACACGCACCACCTCCACCGACCTCAACCGACAAGCCGGATGTGCGGTTCGCGCCGCCGTCGGGCTTGTACAGTCCCAACCCCTCAACCCCTCCTTCCTCCGGCTCGTGGCCGTCCAGCCAACCCACCGCGACGCCACCTACCGAGCACCCCGGCTACGTGCTGCCCACCACGCCTCCCTCACACTCACACCCCTCCACCCCATTATCGCCATCTGGCCCAAGCTTCCACGCACCGACGACGCCAACAACAACGCCGCCTTCGCCACACAACTGCTCGCCGCCATCTCACGGTGCCATCGGTGGCCACGGGCCACGGCCATCCACCGTCAACCCCACCTGGCGGGAAGCTCCCCTTCCCTCCAGTCTACGGCGTGTCGTACTCGTCGCCACCGCCGCTGGTGAAGCCGTACAACTAGTCCATGACAGCCGGATCGAGCGGGCACCACCACGACCGCCATTGCCACCAGTATAATACCTCGATCTCCCCGTAGTATTTCTGCTTCTTGCTTTTCTTTTCGCTTCTCTTATTGATTTTTTTCACTTTCTTTTTCCTCGAGAGGATTTGATCAAAAAATTGGATTAAAGAGCTCCGCTATATATTATTTCTTTTCTTCCTGCTCGCTCTCAATCACC
The DNA here is from genome assembly GCA_000418225.1 of Zizania latifolia. NCBI lineage: Eukaryota > Viridiplantae > Streptophyta > Magnoliopsida > Poales > Poaceae > Zizania > Zizania latifolia. The sequence goes on along the minus strand of KE371507.1, from coordinate 211,395 downwards.
GGATTTATTAATTATTTTGGATGTGTAATTTTGATCTTCCAATCTGTCCTGCATATGTTTAGCATGGGTTAAATGCAGCGGCCATGGAAGTAGTAGCAAAGAAGCTGCAAATGGAGAATGTTTGCACAAGGAGGCAGATCAAGTGCTCCCTTCACTTAACGAATTCTTGTAGGAGAGAGCTGGAAGATGGAAAGGGGGAGGTGATTGATTGTCAAATCAGATCGAAATGCATTATTTGTGTGTGGTTACAGATGCAGGTGGAGATCGGCTTGATCGGCGCCCGTGAGTGAAACCAAGGATGAAGTGGGCATCATCGTCTCGTACTTTTTGTTTTGGAGGTGTGTCACTCGGTGTCTCCTTCACAAAAACCATGTACCGCCAATTTTTTACCGTCTTATCGAAACAGTTTTTACGAATCACAACTAAATTCGACCGGTTTTGACTGTAAACTGGACGAATCATTCAGTGAACCGGCTTCCAACCGATTTTCTCTCTTTGTTAGCTTTTGATTCCAGATTCTTTAAGCTAGTTATGTATTTGATAAATTAAGGGTATTTAGTTAAGCAATCTAATTTTTATCTTATACTAAAAATAAAAATTTAAACCATCATATTTTATCATATAAATTCTAAAACATAAACCATAGATCAGCTATACCAATAGTCTCATTCACACATGTGTTTGTTGGCAACGTGCCAAAGCTAAGCACCTGGATTAAGGAAATGAGATTCTCTACAGTTAGAAAAGCTGACTGTACACTGTAGAGGGCAGTCGTCCGATCCAAATCATACAGTCCAGATCTGACGATGTGGGAGTGGGACTTCATGCGTGATGGGATTCATTTCGTAGCGGTCGACAGTGGAACTTCACAGCGGTCGAAACGAACTTCACACCATCAGATCATAACTTAATGGCTTAGATCAAATGACTACCAAGAACAGTCGACTCCCTATAATCAAACTAGCTGTTTCTGGATTAAGAGCAAGACCTGTCGATATCCCAACAAGGTCGGTGAGAGAGGGCCGCAGTGGAGGAGGGTGGGGAGTGTTGGTGGGTGCACAGCACGGTGGGTCGGTGGGGCACCGCACCATCGTGACCGTCGATGAAGCTCCGGTGGCTGCCGTCGACTGCCCGGATGATGCCCGGTGCATGCGGCGGTGCGTACGGTGGTGGCCGATCGAGTGGGGGTCCGTCCGTCGGTCGATCGGTCCAACGTGCGGTCACGCTGCCCCGCGTTTCTGACCGGGTACATGTGCTCCTGCGAGCGACGCCTATTTTATTTGGTCGGTTCTCTAACGTCCTCTAGACCTGCCCAGCCTCGCTTAATTACATTTGCCTAAGCGGCTAAACCAACATTAAGCTATCTTTATTAATAAACAGAATATTTACCAAACAGATAAAATAGAAAAGATTCACGATATAATTTAGAATAATTGATTCTCCTTTCTAACTAAGTGGAACCTTGCTTGTGAGGAGAATCATTCTAACAAAAAATTAAAAAACCTATAGAATTTAGGAGAATTATTCATCTGCTATCGACGTATACCCTAGACTGATGGTCCACTATTCCCTACCATAAGCTCGGCTCCACTCCATACCTTCATTGTCTGTCCTCAACCCTAGGCTACCGCCTTACACTCTTCCTCAACCGTAACGTATCATTATATCGGTGATAAATGTTTAGATCTTGAGATATAGATAAATTAGAATTACAAAAAAAGACATGAGTATAGTCAATTCATACTATTAAAATACAATTAATCAAACGATTTTATAGCTAAATCTAAATCACTCTTGTCCTCAAATTAGAAGAAAAAAATCAGATGAATTAGAATGAAGCTGTATCAAACAGATACATACGGACATAAGGACCGACAACCTCGTCTGCCAGACTCGCAAGGACCGGTGTCTTACAATATTCATAAATCGTCTACGCATAATTTTACCCGGGCTCCAAAATGTTCATTGCTGGAAAGACGTGTAGAGAACCCTCTTGGTTGTGGGCGATGGAATGGATGGAAGATTAGGAGGTGATGGTGCTTCTTGCAGGGAGGGTTAACAAAACCAGCTATTAACAGGTTACAGAATACAGACGGTACCCAGACAATAATAACCTCTGCTTCTGGGCAACGCCGTTTGTTCATCCTTCTTGATAGCGTACGGCGCTGCTGATGTTGGAGGGTGGATGCAATCCTCCGTTGGGACATGTGAGGCTTCGACCGTGTTCAGTAGCTCAGTTACAACCTAGTACCAACTAGGGCAACTAATCGATGATTGCACATCGAATAAGAATAAGACGACGTGCATTCGCCTGTCTGGAACAAAATGTGACGCAGGTTGGAAGACAATAGTATGGGTGATGTACTGATGGCGTCGGTGGTGGCGCAGACGACCACTAGGCACTCTCCCCTCTCTACGCTGGTGACACTGCTGTCACCGTGAGAGATCAGGGGCTTCAGAGCAGGAAAAAAAATATGTACATATCAGATGCATAGAGCAAGTAATATATACTAGTCTAAATACATGACATGTGCTATTATTTTGTATCCGATGACACTTAAACTATGGCTCCAGTTTCTAACTAAAGCAATGCATTGATTTGAGCGTCGTCGGATACAAAACAATAACATATATTATACATCTAGACTAAGTATTCATTGCTTACTATGTGCATCCGGTATACATCTAATTTTTTTCTAGAGCAGAGTAGTGTTGATTAGTGCGTAATTAACGGGGTAATTAACCACGCGTAGTGGTAATTCGTAAATGGTGGCTCCAATGATGTCACCTATAAGTCATGCTGGGTCGTGTGGCCGGTAGTTACCCCAGAGCGGAAGAAAATTTTGCGGGACGGTCCCTATTTTCTTCAGCATGAGGATTCCTCTGGATTGACGCCACATGAAAGCGGAGAGAATCTGACGGAGGTGGAGGCCGATGGAGTGCGGGTGGCAGCGGGCAGACGACGGTGCGGGGCAGCGGGAGGCCACTAACAGAGCGCGGACGGCGGTGAGAGGCCGACGCGGGCCCAATAGGGCACCGACGGCGTGGGGCGTCTCTGCTGAGGAAGCTGGAGGAGCATGGTCGACGTCGTCGTCTTCCCCGCGCTAGATCCACGACCGCGCCGTGCACCTCCAGCCTCCTCCCGCCGACCCCACGCTGACCGCGTCGTCGGCCGCAGTCCGTCGGGCCCACGCTGGCCTCCCACTGCCCCGCGCCGCCGACCGCGCTTCGTCGTCTGCGCGCCGCTGGCCGCGCTCTGCCGGCCTCCACCTCCGTCGAATTCTCTCTCCTTTCACGCGGCGTTGATCAGAGCGGGTCCTCACTTTGAAGAAAATAGAGACTATCCGTATGAAATTTTTTTGCAGTAGAGCGTGCCCAGCAAGCAAGGCCCACCGCAGGCGCAAGCTGGGCCCCACGGTCAGTGAGTTGTGTACCTTCCAACCAACTCAAGGTAAAGTCTCGTTAAAAACCTTTATCCACTGGCTATGTCTATGATGGCAACGGGGTTCATCTCGGTAGTATCTAATCCCCGTTCTCTCGAGACCTATCAAGTAGAGTTTCCCTAAATCCCAGCCTCGGCTTCGATCTTGGATTCTCGGAGTTTGGTTGACCATCATCGTCTTGGTTTCGTATCAGGACTCAGGGCCTATCGGACCTTCTTTAATCGAATATTCATTAGCAACATACACAGACAATAGTATCATAATATAACACTTGTACATAAAAGCTCTAGCAAGAACTAAGTTCACTATCTTCTGAGGTTCTCGTGTTTAGGACAATGGAGGAGATGGTTGGGGCTCTCTGTAGCAAGTAGGTAGGGGGAGTGAGTGCAGACTGCAAAGTGAGTGAGGTTGTGGAGGGCAGCTCTCAGGCTCCAATCCATCAAGGATGCTTAGAGATGAGATCAACTCGGGTATACATACTTGTTCCTATCTTCTTGTCAAGGTGGCCGATGGCGATCTGGGCAGGGGTCGACGGTTCCTTGGTGGCGACGATCTGACCATGGAGAGGTGGCCGGCAGCATCGCATGGAGGGGAACAGGGCAAGGGATGGTACACTAGTATCGGTGGCACGATTTAGGGTTGAAGTTGCATATATATAATATGTCATAGACCCACATGTCAAGGCCATTAACTCAGGTACTAGATGCTTCATAGTCCTCTAGCTCGTCCGGGTCCTGTGAATCAGCCCTGTGGGGACAAAATTTTGTTAGACCCAACCCAACCTCTAATATAGATGAATTCATTGTAGGAGATTGGTTTTTGAGATCTGTTGTTGCAACCATAATTTTTGCTTGCTTGTTTGTGAGCTCTAATTTCTCCATTACATATGACAAGTCATTTGACTTTTTTTATAAATCAAACTTATCTAAATTTGACCAATTTATAGGAAAAATATATCAACAAATAATATAAAATTAGTTTTATTAAATCCACCATAAAATATGTCTTAATAGGATATTTATTAGATATTATATATGTTAATATATTTTTCTTTAAACTTGGTTAAATAAAGTAGTTTGACTTGTAATATGAAACAGATAGAGTAGAAAAGATGTTTTGCTTCTTTACAACAAAAGATATTTTTTAGATAAGTTTTTTATATTTATATTTATAACAGTCCTAAATAAAAAATCTAAAAACAAACAATGAAAACACACTAATACAATATTTAAAAATAGATTATAAAGTTAAAATTTTACTAAAAACCAGTAGAAATTGCAGAAACAAACAAGCAGGGGCACTGGGGCAGCCATGCTCTACCAGTCTACCTGCGAGGCTCACGTATTGCGAATTTTGATGCAAAAACAATGGGGCACAGTAGCACACCTGACTACCTGAGAGGATGGTCGCATGCCGCAGAGGCGCAGAGGACGTTGGCTACCTGGCGGGCGAAGTAGGTGAGGATGATGTCGGCGCCGGCTCGCCGGAGGCACAGCAGCGACTCCATCATCACCTTCTCCTCGTCCACATCTTCAGCACACCGCCGGCTTTGATCATCGGGTACTCGCTGGAGACCTGCAGGACCATGGTTACACAAGACTCGTTGCAAATACGAGCATGAAACAAAGCATACATAACCCGGCAGCTGCATAGGGCGGCGACATATCTGACGGCGCGCAAAAGGGGGCATGGCGCAGCACAAAGGAGCACGGTGCAACGGGCGCGACGATAATGGACAGCCGCGACGGTGGCGGACAACAGCGGTGGATGCCGCGACAGCGGCAAGACAGAGACAACGACGAACCCTAAGTTCGCTCTTATACCATGTTACTTTCTGAATAACTCAGAATATGCGATAATAATTCACACAGCAAGGTTCAAACATATAAATACAATAGAGAGATACGATCGGATAGATCCGATCGTCTAGACAGCACAAAAGTAATAGAAAGTTACAGAAACTACACTGACTACGGTATACATGGACACATATCTTAACACAGTGCATATTTCTAGATGTTGCAGCAAGAACTAATTATGATTTAGTTGCAGTTGTTATTTTCAGTTTGTTTCAGAAAGAGAGCATGTTTTTGGGCAGTTATCATACTCATGAACCAACGCCCATAGCACCTGGAAAAATACGATGAGATGAACAATAATGTCTGCTTTAACAAAGATAGCGTACTTTGCAGTATAGGACATGATAGAAACATCATAGAAGCCCTCAGCATCTAGTGCAGCCCGAATTGCTCCAACATAACCATCCATCATGTCACTAAGACTGAACATCAGCACCAGCTCGAGCCTATTTAGTAATTAATTTCAACATTTTTGTAAGTATGTATTTAAGGAAATAATCATCCATGGCTAAAAGATGGATTCAAGAATGGAGACCTGGGAAACTGCCTGCTCGCATTGTTGGACTGTTCCTGCCATACAAGGTGGAACCATATGTGGAAAAAATCTCATCAGTATTTTTCTACCCACACACATTCTATAGTCATACTGAAACGGAACACATATCAACTGAATTGGCATGCGAAAACATTCATTGAGCAATTAATTTTATGCATAAATGAGGACAGAAGCAACAACAACTCTTGGAGACGAATTGAGAAGTAATTGGTTCACTATCCCAACAATCAGCATGGTACCCTGGTCAATTGACTTATAAATCATTCCTGAAAGATTGATTTTCACTATTGGCAACATAACTACACCAAAGCTTCTTGACCCAGGGAATCAATACCAAATTAACCCCTCAAAATGGGAATGAAAACACCAGACTCCAATATCACCATCCAAGTATCCAACATAGCCTAAGTCCAGCAGTAACCATTGACCAATAGGCAATAGCCTTTAGCTGTCAGCATAGTTATTACGATGGTAGGGTAAGGTGAGGCGAGGCGCCTAACTACCTTCACACTTTTTAGGCGAGTATGACGTGCAGCGAGACGACGTCATACTCACTTAACATAAATGTACATGTCACAATAATTTTGGAATAATAGAAATTTAAATTTAGACCCACATGAAATATAAATAGTTAAACATGTCCATACTTCCTTTAGTATAAACAGACATACATGGAAATCTTATAAATGGTAGGAGCTAGTCAGTTGTATATGGAAACTATCAATATATGGGAAGCTTGTATATGGAAATTATCAATATATGGGAAGCTGATTAGTTATATATGGAAATCGCCAATATATGGGAAGTTGATTAGTTGTATATGGAATCATCAATATATGGAAAGCCTATTCACGGCAAGAGCTGATTTATTTCCTTCCAACAAAGACATCAAAGAAGGAAGAAGGAGGGACAGAGCAGGAGGGAGAGAAACAGAGCAGAGGAAGGAGGGAGTGCAGATCGGGAGGGAGAGCAGATCGGAAGGGAGGGAAGTCCACTACCGCCACAGATCTGGAGCGATGCTGTGTGAGGAAAGGCCGGGAGCGGCGACCGGTGGAGAGGATGGCGGTGGCGGAAGGAGCGACCACCATGGAGACTTAGGCGTCCTGCCGACGCCATTTCCCATGAGGTGGATGCCATTTCCCCTGAGGCAGACGCCACACTCCGATTAGGCGAGACGTCGGCTATGGCGTCCGCCGCCCGAACGCCTAATCGTCAGGCGACGATTAGGCAACGCCTTAATAACTATGGCTGTCAGGACTCAGGATAGGGACTAAAGTGATGTCAACTCAATAATAACTAGGGAGAATGTATGCTGTTAGCTTGCAAGACAATGTTTTCTGGAAGAATTTAAATCAAGTAATGTTGTCAGCTGAAATAGGAAAATGCAGCTCACCGATGAAGGTTTTTTAGCAATCATGAAGTTTGGTGAGATCATTATGAGTATTCAAACCGTGAAGCCTAACACCAACCTAGTCAAAATTTTCAGACATGTACCAGTTAAAATTCTCACAATATTAACACACAAGCAATATAAGAAAGTCAAATTCACATAATATCTCTCTGGAATCAAAATTTCAAGCTAAGGCAGCTCTTACCATCTTCCATCACAATGCCATCACGACCATCAGAGGAATAAGGAATTAAGGATCCAAAGCAACATCTGCATAAATAACCTAAGTCAGCAGCACAACGCGAAGCAAACATATTAGCATCTAGCAGCAATGAGGTATGCAATGTTGCATTTTTAGTGAAACATATAGCTCACAATGTCAGGGTACTTATACTTGAGTAGAATGATTGTCCGTGGTACAAATCCATTATCATTGTATGCCTTGTCTCCTGTTTGTGACTGGAGGAACAATTAAGAACTTAAGTTCTCTCAATAGAGCCAATGCAAGTAAAAATGGACATAAATTGGTTAATTGTTTCCGTGCCACCATTATTTATCAAGTTTTGGCCTATGCTATTACTATTTTATGTATTTGTTTCCATACCATTACAATTTTACAATATGTTCATTCATGCCATTTGGGTTCACCTGTAGAGCTGTGTACTTCGTAAATACCAATATTATCCCTGTGTGCATTGTTCATCTTCTCCGTTGTGCCATGGTCACACTCCTTGCACCGTCCTTCCACGCTCGCCCCCATCCTCTCACCTCTCCAATCCTGGCGCAAGCCCGCCCCGCAGCTCGGACTCCGTGGCTCCCCTAACCATCGTCGCCGCATCTCGCTCATCGCTTCCTCTGTCGCCTCGCCAGATGTACCGACGCAAGCCCGCCCTGTAGCTCCCGTCGACCGATGCCGACTCACTCCGCCGCTCCATGGGGCTCAAGATGGAGCAGCTTATGGCCGAACTCAAGCAGCTCGATGAGCAGGCGTCGCTTCTCGATGACCGAATCCACGCGGAAGCTTCCGATTTTGGGAGGAGTTCTGACCTCTGAGCTGGGATCTACAGCTTTGTGCTTTTGTACTACAAAACTAAACTTGGTACCATATCAGCTTGGACAATTTGCTAGGTTTCTTTCTTTCTTTGGTCCATGAATTAAGAAAATACAGATGCAATGGACTCTTCTGACAGACAAAGCAACAGAAAATTGCCATTGTAATGTTGTTTGGACAAATTGGCAGGTCATGTAAAATTGTGAATTCATGATGCCTTGTGTCACGGGCTAGATTTGTAGATAAGTAAGATCTAGATCTCAAATGATATTTGAAAGGAACGGCTGGACGTGGCCCTAGACCTCGTTGGCGTGGCGGAGCCGTGTTGGTAGATGCACCAGCAAGGCAGGGCTAATAAAAAGAATTAACTTTTAATCTTGATGTTTTTTATTGCTTAGAAACCTAAGATATATATACAGCCATACGCCCTAGAGAGTTCGGCCAGACCAGGAGCAATTCAAATATGAATTGAACTCCAACTCTAATACTTAATTAGAAAATATCTACTGTAACCTTATCCTGACACCATAAAAGGAAATACTATTACTAATCTTATAGATTTGCTGGATCCTGGCTATCCCTATTCTACACGGACTGGATCACTTGTCCTAGTTGAACTGCCTTTTGCGCCTGCTGTAGGTAATTCCCCACCTGTCGTTGTGTACGAAGCGACAGTTCACACGGGGTTACCCACAGTACGGATTTGATTAGGCTAAGGGGAGAGTTGTGGACGAAACTTGATGGTTATCTCACACAATGAGACAGAGACAGAATCTTTTAGACAGGTTCGGGCCTCCCGGAGGATAATAACCCTAGTCCTGTGTATGGAGTATGAGCTTTCTGACGCGAAGTAGCCTTAAGCGTGTAAAAACGTCTGTCTCTCCCTTGCCCTTTCAAGCTCCCTCCGATCCCTTTATATGAGAGAGATCGGGGGTTATAAATGGTGATTAAGTGCCCTGTTAATGACCGATTAAAAGGATAAACGGTCGGTTCATGGGCAATAACTCCCAAGATTATAGCGCTGATAACTACTGTACTAGGGAGATAAATGACAGCCTGGCGACCGTCCGAGTGCCGGTGATCGGGAGAGCTTTCCCGAGTGCTGGACTCGGGAATCCCTCAGATCCCCGACCACTGGCCTCCTGGAGGATGTTGACCGTTGACTGGTCGGGTTAAAACCCCTCGGGAGGTAGCCCTAGATCATATCCCCGACAGTAGCCCCCGAGCTCTTTGCGGTGCTCAGATATAGTTGAGCAGTCGGAAAAGGCTTCAATATTTTGATCTTGATGAACTTCTCTCGATCAGTGCACCGCTCAGGTGCACCTGCCGGGTGCAGCCCCCGAGGCTAGAGTTTCTTGAATAAAATAAGCTCCAGTCTCAAAAATATTTCAAATCCGTGCAACCGCTGTATTGACGTCCGACGAAGCCGACTTGTATATAGGGACAGATAGATCCATCAAGTGGTCTTTGGCGAAAAGGTGTCAGTCGGGGCAGTTCGACGCGATGGAGTGCTAGTGGGACCCATCTAGCGAAAAGACGTCTGCTTGCATAGGGTGACGTGTGTCAGATTTGATGGTTTCGATGGGACCAAAGCAACTTTCAAGGCTGCCTCTCGGACGCGAGTTCAAATTAATGAACTGCAAGCGTCGATTCGCTCCTTAGGATCCGCCTTTAGATCTGTAATCAACGGTTATAAGACAAAATCTAAGGCATATCAACCGGCGTGGTTAATGCCTAAGATTGCTTCGAGACGCGTTCCGAGGCAATCTTGGAGCTTCGGGGATTTGGACGGTTGTGTGGAGAATTTATAAATAGCTTGTTGAAAGGCGTTTTATCCTTCCGCACGCTTTAAGCTTTTAGCCTTCGTCTTCCTCCTTGATCCCAAACCCTCGCTGGCGCCACGCAACCCTAATCGGCATTGCGGTTGCATCGTTTGCTACCGTAAGGCAAGAAGTTTGTTTAACCTCAAACCTCTAGCACCAAACCTCAACATCCCCATGGGGCGCTCGACCCGCAAGTAGAGGTTGACCACTCGGTGGAGTGG
>KE371507.1:124756-173718 GCA_000418225.1 Zizania latifolia | reverse complement strand
CCAACATCGCCACATTCATAGCAACCTTTCTTGGATTGCCGCTTCCTTGATTTGTCATGTCTTTTCTTGTACTTGTCGAATCCTCCCTTCTTCATGAACTTCTTGAACTTTTTGACGAATAGGACAAATTATTCGTTATCGCTATCTTCACTTGACTTTTCATCCTTTTTAGCCTTCAAGGCGATATCATTGCCTTTGCTATGATGCTTGGCAAGGTTTTTTACTTCTTTAGCTTCTTCCTCCATGAGCTCATGTGCTATAATCCTTCCTAGCACATCGCTTGGAATCAGCTTCTTGAAATCTTTGCGCTCTCGGATCAAGATGACTAAGGTGGGGTTCCTTGGCGCTATGGCACGGAGTAGCCTCTTGACCACCACATGATCGGTCATATCTTGACTTCCAAGACCTCTAATCTTGTTGACCAATATCATGAGGCGGTCGTACATCTCTTGGGGAATCTCATCATCTTCCATCACAAATCTTTCAAGCTTTCCTTTGAGAAGCTCGATCTTGGACTCCCTCACGGATGATGTTCCTTCATGGGCGACCTTCAAGGTGTCCCATATCTCCTTGGCATCTTCGATCCCATCAACCTTGTTGAATTCTTCGGGGCTCAATGCGGTAAGTATAGCACTAGCCGCTTGAGCGTTGCGGTGTAGGGCTTGGTCAAATCCCTGTCTTGTGCTTCACTTACATCAAAATCTAGCCCTGTGCATACAATCCTCCATATATCCGGATGCATTGAGATAAGATGTAATTTCATCCTATGTCTCCATGTCACATATTGTGTACCATCAAAGTAAGGTACACGACCGGCGGGCACGGAAACAAAATTTGTACCGGAATTTAACTTGGCATAATCGAAAGGATATGTAGCTCCCCTTTTGTTGTTGTCGTTGTCCTTGGGAGAGTTAGATCCTCCGGCCATCTTGATTGGAGATATGCCCGACATCTTTTCTCTTTAAGCGGTTAAGCCTTTGAGAAGAGCCTCGCTCTGATACCAATTGAAAGTTGCCTAGAGGGGGGGTGAATAGGCAATCTGAAAGTTTCTTGCGGAAAATGATCAGTTCAAAAAATTCCAGGACCGAAAGTTCCGGGTTTAACCGGAAGTTCTAGGTCACCGGAGGTTTGCGGAACTTCTGGGGACCGGAACTTCTGACTGTAACCGGAAGTTCCGGGCAGATCAGAAATCGAACAGAAATTAAATTTAATCTAGCTAACAAAGTAAATGAATATGAGTAAGAGCAATGTTGTTAGCTACAACTTTTACACAGGAATAAGTTCTACAACTTAACTAGCGAGTAGATCGAGCAATATGAAGATATGAGCTAGCAAGAACACGAAGAACACAATGAACACGAGTGAATATTTTCTGGAGTTCGGATCCACCGATCCTACGTCTCCGTTGAGGAGCCCCAAAAGGCCAGGTCTCTTTTAACTCTTTTTCTCACCAAGCCTTAACCAAAGTTAAGCTTGGATTTTTACTAGTTATCTTGTCGAAAACAAGGTAGATCTTTTACAAACTTCTCCGGGCACACCACAATCTCCTTGGGTGCTCACGGATTTGACGCCTAGCCGTCTAGGAGGTAGCACCTCCAAGAGTAACAAATCCGTTGAAAGCTTGTAGGGCCAAATCTTAGTGCTCAAGATTTATCGAGAAAAACAACGAACTCAATCACCCAAAATATTCTCAAAAGATGAAGCAAGAAGTTTGCTAGAAGATTTGTTTTGCACTCTCAAACCAAATCTCAAAGATTTGCTCTAGATCTAGCTTTGAAAGAGAGAGAGAGTTTAGGGTTTTAGCTCTAGGGTTCTTGGAGTTCTTCAGATGAGAGAGAGAGCTATTTGAAAAGGGGTGAGGGGGTATTTATACCCCGCACACAGAAAATGGCCGTTTGAAGACATTTTGCAACTGTTCATCCGGAAGTTCCGGTACTAGCCAGAAGTTCCGGGATGAAAAATAAATTCAAATAGAACAGCAGTTTCGGAAGTTCCAGGATTAACCGGAAGTTCTGGGTCAAATAAAAACTTAATACAGAAGGTTCATTTCGGAAGTTTCAGGATCAACCAGAAGTTCCGGGCCAAATAAAAATCGGATACAGAAGGTTCATTTCGAAAGTTCCGGGCTTTACCGGAAGTTCTGGGCCAAATTAAAATCGGATATAGAAGGTTCATTTCGGAAGTTCCGGGCTTAACCGGAAGTTCCGGGTCAAATAAAAATCCGATACAGAAGGTTCATTTCGGAAGTTCCGAGATTAACCGGAAGTTCCGAGCCAAATAAAAATCCGATACAGAAGGTTCATTTCAGAAGTTCCGGGCTTAACCGGAAGTTCTGGGCCAAGTAGAGAATTTAGAAATTAGTTTGAACCAATTCAAAAAGCTTTCAAAAAGATTTTTCTTTGAGCACAAAGCTTCGGAACAACTTTCAATGTATCCCTCTTTATAGAACGGCGGTCCTAGACTCAATTTCAAAAGTAATACAATATTTTGCACTTTGAGCCTATTTTGGACTAACCGGAGCTTTTCTCTAAATTTGTTTTAATTGTAATGCCGTTTTTCGTGACTTCTCTACATACAACTCATCAATGCGATTAGTAGCTTTTGATCATCATTGTCATTAATACACCAAAATTAATTAGGGGTCTAGATGCACCAAGATGCACTTTCGAACTTAACACTTCAAGGAATTCATGAAACTTGGTCGAGTTAATGATGCTTACATAACACACATTATTATGATGTCATTTAGGGGCCTGATCCTAAGGCTACGATTGAGCTTATTAGCATTGATGGTGTGCTAAATGCAATCATAAGAAACATAGAAAAGGCATGTGTCTCTTCTTGATCGTCCTTTTATTTTGCTTTGAACTTGTACTGCTACTTAATATGTGGTAATTTTGCAGTAGTAGTTCTTTCCTATCAATCTTTTCATCAGTTATGATTCTGTTTTGTGTTGTATTTGTTGGGTACTTGGTATTGTTTTTCTTCAATTGCTTCTTTTCATCACTTATGATTCTATGATATGATGTATTGGTTGGGGGTACTTGGTACTCTTTTAAGCAGGCAGTTATTAGTCCAGTAGCTTAGATGTCATTTGCATTAAGAGAACAATTGAACATCATGGAGTTGTAACAAGTCATTGTTAGAGTTGGCATTGGTTTAGAGGTTATAACATAGCTGTTATGCTTGAAATGTACTATAAATCAACAATTGGAAGCTAAACAAAGTCTGCTTCCCTTGCCTACCAGTACATATGCAATTAGAAACCCTGTTTTTGCCTATGTAGAACTGAAGCAGTGTTGCCTTGTTGAATGGTCTTTGCTCTGCACTCTGCAGCTACCTACATCTGAACCGGAAATCCTAGAACACAAGCCATTACAGCCTGATCAGATGGCAGAATGGCAACAGATGAGTTAAACTGCTTCCATGAGAAAAATGAGTTGTAGCTGTGCCTGTGCCTCTCCACTCATATGATTCTTCTTCTACCTACCTCGCAACCAACCTTATCCGTGTTACATCTTATCTGTGTCCGAGAGAAAAACGGTGTTTGCCTTTCAGATCAAAATTAGACCATATTTATTGTCTTTTGATTTTTACCGTAGCGTTAACACGGACACGCTACTAGTACATGTGAATGACACAATCCAATCAAATCCATGCGAAAAAGATAGTTGCTAAATTACAGAAGGAAAAATATTAATAAAGCAGATGAGCTCCTCCTCCCCCTCCTGGGCCCAGCAGTTGGACATTGGCGACGACCACGGAGAAGGCGACTAGCGACGGCCACGGAGAAGGCGACGATTGTGAATCCATGGCAATGGTGGATTGCTGATCTGTTCGTTTCGAAAAGTGATTAATAGCGTTTTTTTCATCTCTATGGGATGCCATGGCGTATGCGTGTGTGTCGTTCACAGCATCACTCACGAGGATTTGGCAGATGCCATAGAGGGGTTTAGAGTATCTTAAAGATACTCAATATAATTTTCTATCTTTATTATTAGAAATTTAGTTCTAAAATATTTCTTTAACAACTTCTTATTTTGTACTTAATTTTTAGAGATCCCTACAATCATCTCTATCATCTCTACTTTTATGGAGTGGCTCTAATTCTCTATCTACTCTAGTCCCACTCGTCAGTGATACTAAGATAGAAAAAAAAGAGAAAATAATTTAAAGATTAAATTTTATTAAAAATACTCTCTATAATAATATTAGGAGTGATTTTTAAGTATCTCTTAGAGATGCTCTTATGGTGGTTGAAGAAGATGAGGAAGGAGAGTACGAGACAAGAAGAGATGATTTTGAATGATACTTCTTCAGTCCTTCATACCAAAATATAGTCACTTTTAGATTTTAATCTAAAAACTAGTTAAATATCACTTTTATCTCTAAAATATATATACTTTATTACTTATTACCCCACCTAACTATTTTGAGTGTCCCACCTAACTATTTTGAGGTTCTCTCTCACTAGGATAAGAATATTATAATATTTTTCATATCTCCTTAATACACGTAGCAAAGCCTAAAAGCCCACTTACGTATTGCCATGCTTCTCCACACCACCTCTCCACACCACCGTAACAACTATGAACACAACAACGCATACCCAATGCTGAAATTCATTTGTTTGAACAGGTTACAATGCTGAACCTCAGAAACTGTGTTTCTTCCGGTCCTTTTCCTGGACTGCTGGACATACTGTGTGTGGCAACATCAATGTTTTGCATGGCATTGCATAAAGCATTAGAATCAATCAGGCCGAGTAAATCAAGAGCTCTGGAAAGGTACATTAGCTCATATTCGTGTTAGGGATTACATACATAGCAATAGCAAATTCTCTCCAAAAACTATTGCGTGTCCTGAGAAGAACTAGACAGCCTACACGAGATGTGCTGTATTCTGTTGGCTGCCAAGCCAATCCATCGATGACACAGCTCAGCGATTGTAATCTGCACACGGCTGGTAATATCATCTTTGCAGGGGTGCTAGGAAAAATCTGAACCTTTGGATGCCCACCATTTGTTACTGCGAGAGCTGCGAACACGCTGAAACCATCTCTCCCAAGAAGCATTCTCTGGACCACTGGTGCTGTAAAGATGATGAATATCATGGTTATACAAGTGTTCATGTGGTAGGATGTTGCATTGTTTTTTAGAATGAGTAGCTAAATATTGGCACTTACATAGGAAGAAGTGGGTCAGGTTTTCCTTCTGTACTTGAGATCACTCTGGCTTGCTCAAGAGGACAAAAGAATCACAAAACAATGAAACACTAGGTACAAGGGAAAACAAATGCTACATTCTAATTTACTTACTCTTGGCATGCAGTGGATGCAGATTCCATGGATTCAAGCTCGCTCAGTTCAGCCTGCATCAAATGCACATGCTATACATCACAAGAAATAAGCAAGAAACCCTAAGTGTAGCAAGAATAAAATTTTGAAGTCATAGCAGAATTCCTTCTCTGGATGGGTTAGATAGGATTTTTAGCCTAACATTTCTAATAAATATTTATATCAAAGTAGAAAAAGCGAGTTCCAAAATTCTCAGAATGTTCAACTGACATGATGAAGCAAGATGCTTTTGCGAAAGGACAATGTGAAGAACAGTTCAAATGATTGGGATCACAAATAATCCTGCGTAATTTGGTGGGTAATGGCCCATATTTATTCCAATTACTAAATCCAGGACTTTACGAAGAATTTCAGGCACCCTGGCCTACCACCAGAAGGCCCAAATAGAATTTTACAGTAGTTATACTACCAGGATTCCAGTAAGTACACCAACCTTTGATATGAATGCAGGTTGGGAAAGATTCTTGAGGAATCTAGCACTGCACAATAGGGTGTCAACAATGTAGAATATTAAGATTAACTGACTGTTATATATGTTGATTTATTCAGTATTCTCTGGGCAGTCTGTTTTCAACTAATTTTACAAAAGTACAGAAAAGGTAGAGAATTAAACCCAAAAGGACATGTAAATTGTTGCCAAATAATGCCCAACATCCCCAAATGCATGATGCCAATAATTTTGATTTAAAAAATCCAATCCAATTGAAGAGGCGATTTTGGTATTGAACTATTGATACTTCTTTGAATAGAAGTTTGTATTCTATTCAGTAACAAGCTAACTGAAAAGACAAGGTATTCCCTAGGAAAGAAGAGAATCACAGAATCTGGAAGAACAAAAAAACCATAGTGGGAAATCATAACAAACACTTGTAGTAGAGTAGATCCACAAAAATCATGTAACCAGCCTCAAGTTATTAACCTTCAGTAAACCGTTTTCAAATGACTCACTAACAAACTCTAGTAAGCTACCATCCAGCAGTAAAGTCTGTGAGTTTCTGAGGGTCACAGGCCATATGTGCAAGTGAAGACAAGGCATGCAAGTACCTTAAATTGACCCCTTGTACTACTCTAGAATCTAGATCATTGAGGGGTGGAACATTCTGAGTAGCACCTGCTGCACCTCAGATAATTATGCAGAATCCTATTTTGCACACAGCTCAAGCTGTCTAATACACATCAGTGATTCATCTAAACATGAATGAGTTATATACTGCTACTTGTACATCTATACATGCATGAGTTATATACTAAATATTGTGAGACCATCATGTGTTCTTGTCAAACACTCTGAAAGTTCTTAAAACAAAAGGAGTCCATTTACGTTCAGCTTAGTATTGGCAGTAGTAGACATGTTTCGTGGACAATATGTACACAAATTAGGACAGCACTATATTATTTATTTTTGAAGGCACCATAATTGTAGTATTCTGGGTGATTTAGCTGATTATTTCTACATTACCACTGATGAGAAGGGATAAGACGAGCCTTTTTGTCAATCAAGAACAAAAGCTATGGATAGAGTAAAAAACTCCGGTGTATCACGAATTTTTAATGCATACGACTGGTCCTACAGTAACAGGAGGCAACTCAGATTTCCTGAATCCGTGCGTAAATAAGCATTTCACAAGATCTGGATGGAGCCACAGTTTCTGCTGCTTACTCGTCGCATCCACAGCACAGAGAAGCACAGAGCGAGTGAAGGGGTTCCTGATTGCAGTAAGCATGTCGTACTAGATTCATGGGAGAGGGAGAGAACGAGGAGGGGCTGACCTGCAGCGACTGGAGCTCCTGGTCGAGGCGGGCGATGGCGGCGGAGAGGCGGTGTTTACCGACATACCCCCCGTTCCTCATTGCCGCCCCCGGCGCCGGCGCCAGAGCCGACCGCCGCTGCTGCTGCGGGCCGGAAGACGGCCTCGCCGCCCTCTGCGTGCGCTGCCTCTGCTCCTCCACCTCATCTTCCTCCTCTTCCTCCGCGTCGTGCAGATGGCGCTGCTCCCCTCCGTTGGCCTCTCCCCTCATCTCGCCTCACCCGCGCTGTGGATCTACCTCTACCTCTCCAGTCTCCACCTCGGTGCCGCTGCGGATGCTGGGGTCAGGACTCAGGAGGAGGAAGACGACGAAGCGGAATGGACCGGGAGAAGTGGAGCCGGTGGAAACGGGGAAGTCGTTGCCTGGGGGCATCGCGAGGACGGCAGCGGCCGCGAGGTGAGGCGAAAGTGTGAAAAGGAAGGGCAGAGGTGAGCAGTAGGTTTGACTGGTCAACGCAAGGGGGGCGGTCAATGGGGTCAGAGAGCGGCAGCAACCCAACCTGTGGCAGGCTGCGGCGGAAAGCTGACCTGGCAGGCGCATCTCCCTGCTGCTACCTCTGCCTCTGCCCTTTTCATTTCTTTCCTTTTCATGTTGGATTTTATTAAGACATTCACAATAAAAACAATGTCTTCATTCAAAAGTAGATTGACATATGTCGAGCTACACCTCAAGCAATCAGTTCTTCAACGTTGCTTCTTCAACTCACAGCCTTTCTTTAGCAGCAGCTTTTCCAAACCAATCCACGCTGCTTCTTCAACCCATGGCGGGAGGCGGGAGCTGGTCTTTAGGTGGAGGCGGCCGGAGAGCGTCAACTACGGGAGCTCCCGCGGCGGGCGACGGCTGCGGAGCTCCCGCGGCGGGTGGCGGCGGCGGTACGGGCGACAGCAGCGGGCGACGGTGTGCGGGAGCAGAGGCGACAGGAGGTGAGGCGATGGGTGTCGCAGCACGGCTACATTTTTTAGGCCGCTTTTTATCCAAGCTACCGGTGCTTCTGCAGGCTACGTTCTACTACTTAAATTGACGTGGAAGCTATAGCATGATGTGGTAGGCTGAAGCCACAGGCCACCCTAGAGCATTGTGAATGCTCTTACTCATCTGGCTGGCTCTAAATAAGAGAGAGAAGGAAAAAATTAAAGCGGTGCAAAATCAAAAGTACTTGGATGGTTTTTCTGCAAAATTATATGTACCCATCTTATCAAAAATTTGCAAAACCGACCGCGAAGGAAAAAATAGAGCTATATAAAATAAAAGTACTTGGATGGTTTTTCTATAAAATTAGGTGAATCCATCTCACTGGGGTTTGTAAAACTGACCGTGAGGAAAAAATTGGAGCAGCACAAAATGAAAGTATTTGGATGGTTTTTTTTTTTTTGCAAAATTAGGTGAGTCCCATCAGGCAGGGTTTGCAAAACCGACTATGAGGGAAAAAAATAGAGTAGCACAAAAGAAAATTACTTGGATGGTTTTTCTGTAAATTTAGGTGAATCCATCTCATCATGTAGAGTTTGTAAAACTGATGGAGAAGGAAAAATTAGAGCGGCACAAAATGAAAGTACTTATATGTTTTTTCGTAAAATCGTGTGAATCCATCTCATTACGTGGGTTTGCAAGACTAGTTTTTTTTTTACGAAATTTGCAAGACTAGTTATCGACCCTGTTATATTTGGTTAGGAACATGGTGAAACGGATGGTTACATTTCTTTTTTTAGAATAAGATTATTTTATTTTCTGTTTGATTAACGGGATGGATTTATTCTATATTTTTTGTTTGGTTGAATGGATGAAACAACATGGTATGTGATACCTTACATGTGGGCCCACTTGTCATTGTCTCACGCGCAAGTGGGATGAGTCTGTCTCGTAATTTTTCAGGGATGAACTCATCCCAAATCTAAATCTAAAGGGAATAGTCTATTTCGAGGATCATCCTATCCTACGTGTCTTCCATCTAAACATCTTTAAAAGTAAGATCGTTCCATCTCATCTTGAGATATTCCTCAATCAAACACATGCTGTCAAAATTCACAAAATCACGGTAACATAGTGCGGCATAGTAACCGGTCTTCGTTAGAATCATGCATCATGTCTCGATTGAAACATGAGTTTGCACGGTCAGTAAAACAATGCTACGTGTGACTTGAGACCTGAGTTGGCAATTCGGCATGGTTAGCAGTGGACGTAGCCAAGATTTCAGACAATGGGTGTGTAGATTTGAGGGATACATTTATCGAATGAGCGACCGAAATTATATTGAATGATATATCTAGTACCAAATTCAGTTGACTAATTCTTACATGCTGTTCTAAAAAGAAATTTGGCATGCTGAGTTGTGCATTGTTTTTTTCAGCTGGTCTTCTTGTTTGAGTTTATATTGTGTACACATGTGTACATTTGTCTTCTTGACGTATATACTCGATATTTTTTTGGAGGCACAGTTCAACATTACGGTCAGTATTTCTTCAATGTTCAAATATGCTACTCGTATAAAGGATGGGCCTAATTCTGTTGCTCCTCTCTCCTTGGAAAATTCTACAGGTTTTACCCTGAGATGGAAAAGTAGTAGGGACCTGGAATTTTTTTCAACTTCTCAATTCTCATACTTTTGTGCTGGACTGCTGGAGTCAGTTAGCACTTAGCATGGCAACAAGTGGACCCCACACAGTTTTTAGGGAAAAGGAGAAGCTTGGATTAGAGAGAGGGGAAGAAATTACCGCGAATAATGGATTATGTTGCATCAGAGCTGGTATATATAGAGATTATATACGTAAATTGATTAGAAAGGAAGTGTACAAATAAGAAAGCATTAAATACCTATTTAATATTCTGATAACTACCATATATCCAAGTTAGTTATTTCACCGACGCCTGCAAATAATTGGTGCACAAGAGAAGGGTTCGGTTTCTTACATCAAAGCTTTTGTTTCTTGCTGTGGAATCGTGCAATGACTTGACACGGATATCTGCTACGTCAGCACAGCGGATACCCTGCATTACATTGCAGGTCGAAAGACTAATGGTTAGCATGTACACTAACATTGAACATACAACTATATCAGACAAACAGTCTCAAGAGATTCACATAATCACACGAGAGATCATGTTCCCTTGAGGCCTTGATAGCCGTCAGAGCACAACGCGGTCGTACAATCCCTAACCCTAACCGCTAAGATCAACAGAAGATCTAAATGATTACGTACTCTAAAATTTAATCTAATGTAAAAAATTAGATCCAAGAAATACTTTAAAAACTTTCAAAAATAAAACATTTTCTAAATTAGCTCTTTCATTCCTGATTCATAGAGAACGTAGATGCTCCTAATAAGTCTTCGCACGTACATGATTATAGAGATTTAATTTAGGGATTCTATTGGTTGTGGATTTGGTATACTAAAAATAGATTATTATGGAGATTTAATTTAGGAATTTTGTTGGAGAAAAATTTATTTATAGATATTTGTATTAAAAAAATGAATCCAAAAAACAAAACGAATCTAAAAAGCAGATAAAAAGTCTATTTTTAAAAGCATCTCTCGGATAAGCTGCAGTGGGACACAATCGCTACACAATCGCTAAGTCGGCTACTCGCCAGAGCACAACGCGGTCGTACCATCGCTAACCCCTAGCGTAGCGCGCCACCACCACCTAGGACGCCACACTGCGCCGCCGAGCTCATGCCGCGGCATCAAGCCTAAACTATTTCTGTCAAGTAAGTTCTTTACTTTTTCTTGCATTGGTAGCTCGTAGCTGTTACTTAACTTTTTCTTTTTGCTCTATTTGCTTATGAAGCAGGCTGTGCAATTCCGTCAGTATGTAGTAGTGATGCTTGTTTATTTTTGCGAAAGATATCATTGCTTGCACTTGAGAAGCCATGTTTGATTTAACTCTTTCAATTAGCTACAGTATTGCACAGTATGACGACAACATTTCGGTAAAATGGAGAACTGAAAAAACCACAACTATTTCGGTTTTATTAATTTCAGCAACTTGTTCAGTTTCTATTTTCTAAAAAACGTTTTTTTTTAAACCGAAAAAATCGAACCATATTAAAAAAGCAAATGCCCACCCTAGCTACAGCTTGTGCTGCGCTTCAGCAGCAATATGCAATGCATGAGATAAGTTTGAAAGGAGAAAATAATATATTTGCGACCATAAAGATCGTAACTTTTGCAATACCAATCTAAAGATTGCCAATTCGTTTTTTGCCACCACCATGGCCGTTGGAATACAATTTATAGCTGTGACCACCATGCATATCGACATTTTTGCCCTGGTGTCCTATACCCCGGCTTGACAAGTTGTCCCGCGTGGTAGAAGCAGGAACTCTTTATTCCTTCTGCTTATTAATCTAATACAATGTCATAATATATATATATATATACACGGTAGCGCTATATAGCGCTAGACGCGCTGTTTATTATTCAGCGCGAGGAGATCAAACCCACGTCAACCACCGCACCGCTCCAGCATCCACCGTACTATATGCAGTGTAATTTTTTTACTACTAATCTAATAATTTTACCACCAATCTAATATGCGAAGTGTAATTTATATGGATTGTAAATCTTTTACCACACAAACGAACCATTAGAGAAACTGACCAAAGGTGGTAAAAGATTTACAAC
This sequence comes from Zizania latifolia, assembly GCA_000418225.1. Lineage (NCBI taxonomy): Eukaryota > Viridiplantae > Streptophyta > Magnoliopsida > Poales > Poaceae > Zizania > Zizania latifolia. The sequence continues at coordinate 161,931 of KE371507.1, read as the reverse complement.
ACATACAAAATTACACTTCGCATATTAGATTGGTAGTAAAAAAAATAGTACAGAAACAGACCGAATGTAGTAAAAGATTTACAACCCATACAAAATTACACTTCGTATATTAGATTGGTGATGAAATTATTAGATTGGTAGTAACAAAATTACACTGTATATAGTACAGAAACAGATCGAAGGTAGTAAAAGATTTACAACCCATATAAATTACACTTCGCATATTAGATTGGTGGTAAAATTATTAGATTGGTAGTAAAAAAATTACACTGCATATAGTATAGAAACAGATCGAATGTAGTAAAAGATTACAACCTATATAAATTACACTTCGCATATTAGATTGGTGGTAAAATTATTAGATTGATAGTAAAAAAATTACACTACATATAGTACGGTGGATGGTGGAGTGGTAATGGTTGACGTGGGTTTGACCTCCTCGCGCTGAATAATAAACAGCGCGTCTAGCGCTGTATAGAATATCTATATATATATCTATATATATATATCTAATACCTGCGGCTAAGAATCTCATAATCCCATTTTATCTCTAATTACAGAATCCTAACTTATCTCTAGCTACATAATCTTATCTTTAACCTTATTTATCTCTAATCTATGGCCAAACATAACATACATCATAAAGTCAAATTTCTTCAGTGATACAAAATATAATAACAGTATGGTCTTTTCAGTTTCTATAATTCAAATATTACCACTTTAGCTGCATGCCAATCGCCAAAGCATGCGTCGATGAAAACTCAGGATAAGTTTTGCCAATACTGGTGTCTCTACTTAGTATTGTCTTTGACTCCTAATTAAAAGTTACTGATGAGCTGCCATGGTAACCACATAACAGTCACCATCGGTGTGCTGCAACGCAGCATGTAGACAGCCCCATGTATTTTAATGGCCATAGTAGCAAACAAAAAATGAATCGGCAATCTTTGGAGTTGCATTGGATCAATTACAACCTTTAGGGTGACATTTTTCATATTGGCAGTCTTTGGAAATATTCAGTTTTCTCTAAAAAATGAGAATAATCAGAATGTCCAATTTGAAAGCTAATTTTGTTCTAACTCTAAATTCATAGGAATGATTATCACAAAGTGCAAACAACACTGGTTCCTCAAATATCAATACTCATAACATTTAAAGAGATATTCACAACATATAGGCTATAGCAGAAACCTGGGTATACTTCAGTGTCTTTCTCAAAAGTCTCATATGTCTGAGCTTCCAAATTGTCCAATAGAGGCTGTACGAAAATGTAAGGTCATGAGCAAGTGCAAGTGAAGGTGTAATGGAAGGAAAACAAGGAATTCATAAGGCCAAAATCCATGCAAGAAAAAAGTTGAAATCGGAAGTGAAAAAAATAGAAATTACCTGGAAAGGAGATTGAAAGAAATCCCTATAATAGATCTGGAACAAAGCAAATAAATTTAAGGTCAAGAAAGCTCATTTAATGAGACAACCCATGGGCCATGGCAGAGAGAGCCTGATAGAATGGATACCTCAAAGTGTTCCTACTCAGGAAGTGAGTCCATCCTCTGAGGCTCTGATATATGTAAGCAATGTAGACATGTAGTCAAGGTATGGCTCAATGCGTGCAGAACAGTGGAATCTAAAAATCAACAATATGCTATAGATAAGTCATGTGCCAAAAGAAAGCAGCGAGCCTCAAATTCAAGCAGCTACTTCATGCAAAGTACAGGAAAATAATAAAATGCTCATATTCCTCTAATAAAAATAAGGTGGGCTCTAAATTTAAATCCTGATTTCTGATCTCTAAATTTGTTCACAAAGCTAAACTCTCAAAAATTGCAAGAATTACCTGCAGTGTGGTTTTCATCACCTGAGAGCACTCCTTCAGATACTTGGGATACATTAGGATTTGATCTCCCTGATATTATAACCTAATGGAAAGCAGAAAATGAAAAATCCAACAGAAAGGTACAATACAATACCTCCAAAACTTAGAACCACATATGCAAAAAGAATGTATGTTGTGCATTGCATTGTTAACTGAAAAGAAATGCTTGATAGGAGGCATAACAAATAACACACCTGAACTGAATGGTTAAAAAATCCAGTAAGAAGCTTCTGATGGCGCATTGACAACCAGGGATAGCCTCTGGTATTTGTCAGAAAAGCCTGTGGGACAAAAAACATTTAATGATCAAAACCATGCAGGGCATATTTTTATCTTTGAAGAAAGTAGATTACATATCATCACGAATTGAGTAAGTTGTATGATTACATTCATTTAAAGAACTGCAGCTCTTACAGACTCCCCAAACCACCGCCCAAGTGAGTTCATAGATGGCAGTGTGCGCCTGATAAGTGAATAGCCAACCTTTGTAATGAAACCGGAAGGTATGACATGATAGATGAATTATCAGTGACATCTTCTCTTGGAAGAAAATCAAGAAATCACTTTGCATAACAATGCAAGAAAAGCACTTATGAAATATCATGTGCTACACACAGTTGACTGCTATGCTCACAAAGTAGTCTAAATAAATTCCACCATTACCAAGAGTCTACTATATCAATCTGCATTTAAAAAGGACACAAAAGTGAGAGCTATGGGGCATGTGCACTAATCCTTAACATTCTGCTGCTTAACAGTCCAGGCCAGTCTGGAAGTATCAGAAGTTTACAGTGTTGTTATTTTTTTGCTTTATCATGGTCTTCGTCAATAGGTTCAGACTTCTCCAGAGGTATCCTAAGCCACAACTTAAGAAAGAAACAGAACAAAGTAACAAACAAAAGCTGAATGTTGATCAAATATACATATATGACAAATGTCGAATACACGACAGACAGAATTGAAGATGGAGGAAGATACCTGCATATTGTTCAGGCCTTGCAAAATATGATTCACAACTCTAGCATATTTGGCACAAGACGATCTCCTGGGGGAGGAAGAACACACATGACACACCTGCAAGGAAATGCACACAATCTATGGATTCAGGTCATCTTTTTTAGAATAATGCATGTGAATCGCTCTGGCTCCCTAACATGACAACTAAGGAAGTCTATGATTTTGGGATCGATATGAACAGTTTCTAGTTCTGGAGGCATGATTACACCCTGGCAAGCTCGAATGAGCACAATTGGTGGAGAACTCTTGTGATATGGCAATTGCCCATTGACATTATAAACATCATCTCTAGCACTTCCCATTGCAAACATGATACATTCCAACTCTTTAAAGACACTTCTTATATGTGTAATAATCTGCCAAGTAGAACTTGGACTAAGGGTTTAATTTTGAGAAATTCAGTGAGGCCAACATACCTGCAATGAGAGATGAGACGCCCACACGACGTCCTGCTTCAGCGTGACCTCTGACTCTCAGTCCAACCGGAGTTGCTCGTCCTCCAAATCCAAATCAACCCAATAACCCATTCGCTAATCTTTCCGACGATGTGGCTGCTCCACTGGGACGGGCTGAGGACGAGGTCCGACGCCGCGACAGGAAGGACGGTGCCGGGCGTGGGTCTGTAGCGGGATCAATCTGCAGCGCCGAGCAGAGCTGGGTGAACTAATCTCAGAGGGGGGCAGTCCAGAAGGTAGCGGCAACGATAGAAGTAGTGGAGTATTAACGAGGGGAGCGAAGGGAAGGAAAGGGAGTGGGAGAGGACGGCGGGAAAATCGAGCACCTCCACCCTATTAGCTAATAAACTTGTGTTTATCCGTCTAGTTCATAGTGTCTAGTTTACTTTTAGAAGTGAGCTCTGTTTGTTCCGAACTGAGCGTGTCTAGTTGAGTCTGAGGTGTGCACTTTCACATCATGGCCATAGAGTTCGAGCCATGAGTCATGCGTAGCAAGGTCTAGCTTGTGGGATGACGTACGTAGAGATCAGATCGTGCTTGCGCACATGGAGGGCGTCCTAACAGAGGCTCTGTGTCTTTCGTTCAAATAAGATGCAATACAGAAAATGTTGCGAGTTATTGCGGCACAAAACCTTGCGTGTTCATTCTGTTTGTGTTAACCAGCTTTCCACAAACCAAAGAACTCAACGCTGGAGTTGATCTAATCGACATTTGGTATCAGAGCCCACTGATCCAAGGTCCTGATGTTGATCCAATTAAAGCCACATGGTGGGAGGTCTCTCACGCCGCCTCGCCGTCGTCACCCCTCATTCTCGCCAAAACCGTGTTGTGGTCGCCGTGGTGGTGAACTCGTGATCAGGCGCACTGTCAAGGAGACCGGCGCCGCAGTTCAGTACCTGATCATCACTCGCTCAAACTATCATGAGTAGGCCATGTTAATGTAGGTGAACATGGAGGCTCAGGATATCTGGTATGCGATTGAACTGGAGGAAAATAACAACATTTAGTATCGGGACGATCGCCTGGCGTTGGCGGTAATACTGTGCTCCGTCCCGTCAAAGATGCTTAGCTCGCTACAAGGCAAGCGCATGGCACATGCTGCATGGGAAGCAGTGAAGACCATTCATGTAGGCGTACATTGAGTGCGGGAATCCAATGCGAAACAGCTTCGATGTGAATTCGCTGTGCTGGTCTAGAAGGAAGGAGAGACAGCAGGAGATTTCTCTATCCACATCACTGGGACAGCTAACAATATGAGGATCCTTGGTGATGACATCCCGGATGTTGATGTGGTGAGGAAAATGCTACAAGTGGTTGAAAGTTTCCTAGAGGAGGGTGAATAGGCGATCTGAAAGTTTCTCGCAAAAACTGTTAGTTGAGATTTCCTAGGTCCGGATGTTCTGGATGAATCTAGATGTTCTAGGTGCCGGATGAAATCTCGGATGCTTCGAGGTCCAGATGCTCTAGGTTGATTCAGGCACACCAGAAAATCCACAAATAGATATAATATGAAATCTAGTTTACAGCCTAAATGAATATAAGTATGAGCAATATTGTTAGCAACAACTTTTACACAGAAATATGTAAGGCAAGCTAGCTAGCACGTAGATCAAGCAATATGAGGTAATAAGCTAGCAAACACAATATGAACATGAAGAACATGAAGAACATGAAGAACATGAAGATTATTTTCTAGAGTTCGGATCTAACGATCATACGTCTCCGTTGAGGGCCCCAAAAGGTCGAGTCTCTTTCAATCCTTTTTCTCACCAAGCGCCCACCGAGGTCGAGCTTAGATTACCACTAGTTACCATGTCGAAGCTAAGGTAGAGCTTATACAAACTTCTTCAGGCACACCGCAATCACTTTAAGTGCTCACGGATCGATGCCTAGCCGTCTAGGAGGTAGCACCTCCAAAAGTAACAAATATGTTGAAATATTGCTAGGGCCAAAATCCTTGTGCTCAAGATTTAGCAAGAAAACCGATGAACTCAACCATACAAACACTTTCAAGAATGTGAAGCAAGATGATTGCTAGAAGTTGCATGTTGCACTCTCAAATAAAATCATAATGATTTGCTCAAGATCTAGCTTGGTAGAGAATGAAGAGTGAATGGGAGTTTTGCTCAAAAGAGTTTTATCCAGCAAAATGAGGTGAGGGGGTATTTATACCCCTCACACAAAAAGTGACCGTTTGTTGGATATTTTGTAACTATTCATCCGGAGGCTTCGGACCAATTCGGATGTTTCGGGATTCAAACCCCGGATGTTCTGGATTGAGTCAGAGGCTCCGGCCTCTGAATAAATCCAAATAGAATGATATTTTCGGAGCACCCGGATAAAACCGGATGTTCTAGGCCTTAAAATAAATTCCATACAGAACAACATTTTCGAAGCATCTGGACCAGTCCGGTTGTTCCGACGTTAAAAATAGTCTGATACAGAACCATATTTTCGAAGCATCTGGATTGGTCCAGATGTTCTAGCCTTTAGAAAATCCAGAAACAGAACTATATTTATAGATGATTCGGACTAGTCCGGAGCATCCAGGCTTCATAGAAAATTCTAATTTGAGTTTAAAAAGATCCAAAAAGCTTTCAAAATGTTTTTCTTTGAGCGCAAAGTTTTAGAACAACTTTTTAACGCATCCCTCTTTATAGTACGACATCTCTAGACTCAATTTTATATGTAGATCATCAATTTACACCATTGAGCCTATTTTGGACTAAACGGAGCTTTTCTCTAAATTTGTTTCAATTTCAATGCCGTCTTTCCTAAAATCTCTGTATTCATCTTAGCAATACTATTAGTAGATTTTGATCACTATCACCATTAATACACCAAAATTAATTATGAGTCTAGATGTACTAAGACGCACTTTTAGTGGTACCGAAGCATCTTTCATGGGTGGCGATATCCATTGAGACGTTGCTGGATCTTAACACGATCTCCATCAAGGAGGTCACTAGACATCTTCGTACCGTCGAGCACCATCGGAAGCCACCTCCCACCATCGATGGCTAGGGCTAGCTCCTCTTAACTGAGGAGGACTGGCTTGCCAAGCTAAAGCTCCGTGACTCTTAGGGGCAGAAGAATGGTGCAAGCAGCAGCTCTAGTGGCAGGAAGCGTGGCGACAAGTCCAACGACAAGAAGCATGGTGGTGCAGTGGTAAATCCAGCATGTGGGATTCCAAGGATTCCTCCACTGGTAATTCATCTCAGGATGATAAAGACCGATGCAGGAACTATGGTAAGCTCGGTCACTGGGCTAAGGACTACCATAGCAAGCCCACTACCATAGCAAGACTAAGCGAGCTGAAGCACATGTTCAAGGTGAAGAAGATATAGAGCCTATCCTATTGATGGCATCGGTGACATCCTTCTCCACCGCTACTGTCGACAACAAGCTGATCGATCAATGTCCACTTCGCATCATCGAGACTAAGGTCTTCGCTCAACTTGATGACACGCAAGAGTGCGATGAAGGACTGTGGTACCTCGACAATGGAGCAACTAACCACATGTCAGGCTACCGCAACGTCTTCTTCGACCTCAACACAAATGTTCATGGCTCTATTTGCTTCGGTGATTGATCCGAGGTGGCCATCGAGGGCTGCGGCATGACCATTTTCTAGGCGAAGAACGGCGAGCACACTCCATTCATGGGGGTGTACTTCATTTTGAGACTTAACACTAACATTGTGAGTCTTGGATAGCTTCACGAAGGTGGCTGTGACATCCACATCAATGATGGCATGCTCAAGATCCGTGATGAGCAGGGGCACCTGCTCACCAAGGTGCAACGGCCGACAAACCAGTTGTATCTTATTTGTGTCATGATTGCTTGTCTGTTGTGCCTATCCACGCGTCATGATGACAGTGCGTGGCTATGGCATGAGCGTTATGGGCATTTGAACTTCGACGCGCTCTGTAGGCTCAGCCAGAAGGAGATGGCGCTCGAGATCCTAGTGATTGATCACGTCCACTATCTACATGAGGACTGTGTGACCACCAAACAGAAGAGACGTTTGTTCCCGGCGCAGACCAAGCATTGTGTGGAGGATATCCTAGACCTTGTTCATAAGGATCTTTGCGGACTGATTACGTCATCAACACCCAGTGGTAAAAGCTACTTCCTACTCCTTGTGGATGATCGAAGCAGGTTCATGTGGATCGCCCTTCTTGCTACCAAGAGTGATACACCAGCTGTCGTGCGCAAGTTCTAGATGAGGCTAGAGGTTAAACCAGGCGACATATGTGCATGCTCTGCACTAACAACAGGGGCGAGTTCACATCGGTGAAATTCGTGGAGCACTGTGCAGCGCACGACATTTAGAGACAACACTCAGCTCCTTACACTTCTCAGTAGAACGACGTCGTGGAGCACCAAAATCAGTCCATAGTGACCATGGCAAGAAGCTTGTTGAAGGGGCAAAATCTCCTAGGATGGCTCTATGGGAAGCAGTGAGTACTGCTCTCTTTCTTTTGAACTGAGCTCTAACCAAAAGCATTGAGGGCATGACGCCTGGCATGGCCGTAAGCCGGACGTGCACTTTCTTCATACATTTGGATGTGTGGCCTATGTCAAGACGAATAAGCCACATCTAAAGAAACTAGAGGATCAGAGCTCGCCAGCAATCTTCATCAGCTATGAACCCTATGCCAAGGCGTGGCTCTTCTATGATCCGGTGGTGCACTGAGTGATCATGTTCTATGACGCTGTGTTTGATGAATGTGCGTCCTGGACCTAGAGCAAGCAGCTGGACTACATCGACGACATCAACACCGACTTCATCATCGAGTATCACATGGAGGAAGAAGTAGACAGCCTAGTGACTGGTAATCATGGCCACAACTTCTAGAACGTCTATAGTGATGACGACGTCGCCGCTTCACCACACTCGGTGTCTTGACCCTGACACAATTTTATGTCTCCACCAACAAATGCTAGGGACTTCCTCGAATCGGACGACGACGTCACGCCGTGATTTCGCACTCATCCTGGCTTCGTCGCCTAGGCTAGCAGCCCGTGATCTAACCACTGAGCTCCATTTGCATATAACTAAGGAGCATAATTCCTTCACTGAGGCAGAGCAGTTCGCGCCATGGCGCTGAGCAATGATCGAGGAAATAGAGTCCATCAAAAGCATCCATACTTGGCGCCTAGTCACCTTGCCACCAGGACACATGCCGATTGTCTTAAAATGGGTCTACAAGGTGAAGAAGAACAACTCCGGTGACATCGTAAAGTACAAGGTGAGGCTTGTCGTGAAGGGGTATATACAACAACCGGTGGTCAATTTTGATGAAGTTTCTGCACCCGTGGTGCAAATGGAGTTCGTCTGACTGTTGCTCGTGCTTGCTGCTCAAAATGGGTGGCAGGTGCACCATATGGATGTGAAGTCTGCTTTCCTCAATGGGGCGCTGTGTGAGAAAGTTTACGTCTCTCAACCTCCTAGCTAAATCGTTGATGGCTAAGAAGACAAGGTCCTGTGGTTGGACAAGGCGCTTTATGGCCTTCGATGGGCCCCGTGTGCCTAGAACTCTAAGCTTGATGAAACACTGGTGGCTCTTGGCTTCAAGCAAAGTGCATCAAAACATTCAGTCTACGCTTGTGGGTTCGACGTTGAAAGTTGCCTAGAGGGGGGGGTGAATCGGCGATCTGAAAATTTCTTACGGAAAACGATTAGTTCTAAAACACCAGGCCCGGAAGTTTCGACTGGAACTGGAAGTTCCGGGGCACCGGAGGTTGGCGGAACATCTGGGGGTCCAGAAGTTCTGACTGGAACCAGAAGTTCTGGGGCACGCGAAACTTCTGGGGGTCTGGAAGTTCCGGGTTGAACCGAAAGTTTTGGGCAGACCAGAAAAACTTCGAACAGATATGAAATTTAATCTAGCCAACAAAGTAAATGAATACAAGTATGAGCAATGTTATTAGCTACAACTTTTACACAGGAATATGTTCTACAACTTTACTAGCAAGTAGATCGAGAAATATGAAGATATAAGCTAGCAAGAACACGAAGAACACAATGAACGCAAATGAATATTTCTCGGAGTTCGGATCCACCGATCCTACGTCTCCATTGAGAGGCCCCAAAAGACCGGGTCTCTTTCAACCCTTTTTCTCACCAAACCTTAATCGAAGTTAAGCTTGGATTTCCACTAGTTACCTTGTCGAAGCCAAGGTAGAGCTTGTACAAACTTCTCTCGACACCACAATTTCCTTGGGTGCTTACGGATTTGACGCCTAGCCGTCTAGGAGATAGCACCTCCAAGAGTAACAAATCTGTTGAAAGGCTTGTAGGCTTAAATATTTGTGCTCAAGATTTATCAAGAAAACCAACGAACTCAACCACCCAAAATCTTCTCAAAAGATGGAGCAAGGAGTTTGCTAGAAGATTTGTGTTGCACGCTCAAACGAAATCTCAAAGATTTGCTCTAGATCTAGCTTTGAAAGAGAGAGAGTTTAGGGTTTTCAGCTCCAGGGTTCTTGGAGTTCTTCAGGTGAGAGAGAGAGAGCTGTTCGAAATGGGGTGAGGGGGTATTTATACCCTGTACACAAAAAATAACCGTTTGAAGACATTTTGCGACTGTTCATTTGGAAGTTTCGGGACTAGCCGGAAGTTCCGGGATGAAAAACAAATTCAAACAGAACAACAATTTTGGAAGTTCCGGGCCAAATATAAACTCGATATAGAAGGTTCATTTCAAAAGTTCTAGACCAAAAATAAAACCGATATAGAAGGTTCATTTCGGAAGTTTCGGGCTGAACAGGAAGTTTCAGGCCAAAAATAAAACCAATACAGAAGGTTCATTTCGGAAGTTCCGGGCTTAACCGGAAGTTCCGGTCAAACTGGAAAATTCTGAAATGAGTTTGAATCAATTCAAAAAGCTTTCAAAAAGATTTTTCTTTAAGCACAAAGCTTCGGAACAACTTTCAACGTATCTCTCTTTATAGAACGGCGGTCCTAGACTCAAATTCAAAAGTAATTCAATATTTTGCATATTTTAGCCTATTTTGGACTAATCAGAGCTTTTCTCCAAATTTGTTTCAATTGTAACGCCGTTTATCGTGACTTCTTTACATACAACCCATCAATACGATTAGTAGCTTTTGATCATCATTATCATTAATACACTAAAATTAATTAGGAGTCTAGATACACCAAGATGTACTTTCAATCTCCCCCTTTTTGGTGATTGATGACAATATAATCAAAGAAGGAATTCAAATTGCATAAGAGATGAAATTTTAACAATTTAGCTCCCCCTAAATGCATGCAACAGTTCAACAATGATAAGTATAGCATTTCATCATATTTAGGGCATCTCATAACGCATGTCGCAGAATTTCATAATATATCACAAATATGCAACCATGTCATACATCACAAGTGCAAAATAAACATAATTATACATTAAACGTTAAAACATCCATATTGTTCATTACATCCATGTCATACAAAAGAGATAAAGCATTGAAATATTATTATAAGCCAAATAGTTCATGACACGAATTATAATTTAGAAATCAAATGATAGATAGCTGCTGCTACTACTAGACGATAGACGACTTCTGTGATAAATTTTCTCCCCCTTGGGCATCAAAGACACCAAAAAGAGAGAAAAAGCAGGATGGCTCACTTGGAGCATCCTCGCTCTCCTGATCCCCATCATCCCCATCATCCTCCTACGAAGAAGAAGAAGACTGATGAGGTTTATGTCGGGATCCCGAGCCCGCTGCTCCGAAGAAGTAGGAGTAGGGGTCGTCGGTGCAGTCGGCTCCTAAGGTGGGGTCGAAGACCTCCTCAGGAGCAGGCAAGGGATCCATGGGAGGATAACTTGACTGCTGGAGAAGCCTATTGATGGTCTCGAGCTGCTGCCTGCTATCCTCCCTACGCTCCTACTCAGCCACGGTGATGTTGCGACATATCTTGAAGATCATCGATAGCAACTTCTTCAAAGGAGAAGTAGATGAAGGCGATGATGAGCTGGACGGGCGGTCGCCTCTGCTGGTAGGAGGAGCACGCCGAGGGCCGCTAGGAGCTAGAGCTGATGCTAAGGAAGCTGGCGTCTTGGACACTCGAGGGGTGAAGTCTTTATGCTCCACCTCGTGAATTATCCGGAGTCGGGAGACCCGGTCGATCACTAGCTGTATGTACGGAGCGTACACACAGCTCCTCCTTGGCAAGACCGAACAGAGGTAGATCTCGTTCCAAAGGAAATACGCTACGCTGAATGGAGGTCGGTCTTCCCTCATAGCACTAAGCAAGTTTCTCGTATTTGATAGCAGCGAGGTGGCATCTCTGACCTTAGGCAACATGGTCTTCCTGAACATGTTGTTCAGGACCTCAAAAAATGGCAGGAGGCCCTTGGTTGACCTCACATGATGGTTGCCCTCCTGATATAGGTACGGAGTACGGTCTACCCCTAAAGTCAACTCCTGATCCAAACAATAATGTTGGAGATCATCAGCCCTGAGACCAAGAATTGTGGCAAAGTCCGTGACAGACACCTCTAACTCATTGCCCTCAATCATCTAGTGGAAGGTTGGCTCATCATCCTCAACTGTCTGAAAGCGAGTCGAGTAGAACTGGCATATAACCTCCTCACACCAGTTCTACTGCAGCTCTAAGAGGCTATAGAGATTCTTTGCACGGTAGGCCCAAATGACTTGATTGAACACTGGGGAATTCTTCTTCTTCATATTCGCCCAGTTGATCCACTTCATGTCACCCACCGGCGACCTTTTAGGGAGCATCACACTTTGATAATAATCTTGCTGAAAACCACTGTGAAAGCGGTAATCTGATGCATCCCTCTCATAAATCCTCGGGTCTTGGATCCTCTCTTTGCCGGCCCGAGAGGTATGGCAGAGATAGTCCCACTAGGCTCTTGGAGCAGTCCCATGGTCTGTGCGAGCTTGCGCCACCACCTTCCTCTTCAGAGTCAGAACATTGCCACTAGATGACCTAGTTGCAACACCTTTTCCCTTCCCTTGTCCACCTGCGCCCACATGTTGGTGAGCTGTAGACTGAGTCCCGCTAGGAGGTAGCTGGACCCAGGGTGAGGATCTCTCAAGGCTGTTCGCTTCACACGCCTCCTTGCCGATAGTGGCGACGCACTCACCTCTTGTGGATGAGGGGAGTAGTCGCTTGCATCGTCGGAGTCGCTTGCAGGCCTCTTAGAATCATGACGGGCCTTCTTGCGCCTGTCACCAGATATGATAGAAGCTGCTGTGAAGAAAGGATTGAATTAGAAACTGAGTTTCAGAATGCAGCCTAACCCGGAACTTCTGGTTGGAGCTGAAACTTCTGGGACCCGGAACTTCCGAATGGTTTCGGAACTTTGAGGCTCCACAAAATCAAAATCATTAGATCTTGAAACTGTAGCTAGGGTACACCTAAACAAGTTCACTAGGAATATCTCTAGCTAGTTAGAAATAAATTTCAACCGCAAGCTAGAGAGAAAATGCCAGTCTAGGATTTCAACCAAATACCTCAAATGTGAAGGAAATCGGTGAAACAAGAGATGGATTGGCGCTCCCGGAGGGGTCCTTGACTCCCCCTCAAGATATCCCGTGATTCCCTTGGACGGATTCGAAGAATAGCCAAAGAAACCGAGAGTGGAAGTGGGGGAGACGAGTGGACGAAATGGAGAAGAGAGAGGAGAGGGTCAGCCTGGGGCTATTTATATTAGTCCGGCTCGGAACTTTTGGTTGAACCGAAACTTTCGGACATTCTGGGCGAACCGGAACTTCCGGTTGGTGCCGGAACTTCCGATTGCACCAGAAACTAAAAACAGACCCCAGGACCAGAACTTCCGGAATTAGCCAGAACTTCTGATCCCTCCAGAATTCAAAACTGACATGGAATTCAAGGATGACAATGTTGGGTTATGGGGAGGCTACGCTAACGCTTAATTTTAAAAATTTACCCCGTTAGCCTAGGAACCATGCGTGTAATGAGATCATGGATCGTTACCTCGAGTCTCGAGACGCGCTCGGGCAGCGGAAGTAGAGTCGATGAAGCACGTTCTCGAGCTACTCCTCCCGTTTCCGTTCGTTCATCGGTGATCCGGCGATGAAGACGACGCGATCCTACGATCCGAAGAACTCCATGAAAGGAAGACGAGCACCACTATTAGAGTAGTGTCTCTACGGTATCCACACGTCTGGAGACAGGATCACCTCGCGCCGGCGTGCTAGCACCACTCATGAGATTTAGGAGATCGATAACAACACTTGTAATTGAGGAGAGAAGAGAGGTGGCGGCAAGGGTTTTTCAAACCAACATCAAGAAGCAGCCTTTTCGTGCTAGCCCCTCCTCTCTTTATATATTGCCTTGTCACGGGCCTTTAATCTGTATTAAAGCCTAACAGATCTAATCTGTTCACCTAGACTGGAACTTCTGGTTTTAACCGGAACTTCCAAAAATAACCTTCTGTATCGAATTTATTTTGACCTAGAATTTCCGGTCTAACCGGAACTTCCAATTCGTCCAAACAGGCCCAGAACTTCCGGTCAAACCGGAACTTCTAACTCCTCTAGAAACCGAAACTGGGGCTGACATGAAACTTTCGGTCTAACCGAAACTTCCGGATGCTTCAGAACCCGGAACTTCCGGCCCTCAGCTAGAACTTCTGGTTCCCCCAGAATTCTCTTAGGGACAATTCCATCAATCTCCCACTTGCACAAGAGCCAATTCTTGCAAGCTTTAAAATCCAATCCCTTTAAGCGTGTGACCCGATAGGTTCATATGTAAACGACCGCTACCCAGAAATCCTTTCCGAATCACCAATCAATAGCAGTACCTAGCAGCACATATTAACCCCAAAAGCATACAAAGTCAAAATCATACTTTCTCAACCTTGATATACTCACACACCAATCCTTTTACCACACGACATCAGTTAAGCTCAAGGCAAGATTCGTGTCACCCTTGTTGACAGCTCGACACTTTACTCGATCAAGTAGTGGATTCAATCATGATCAACTCTTTGATCATAGTGGTATGGCCATGCACTTTCCAATCCGACTACCTCGTGGGGCCTAGAGACGTCTCTCCCATTATTTAGGAGGGATAAATTCCATCTTGACCGCTCGCATCCCACGACATGTTTCGTGACACACCCGAAAGCAATCTTTATAACTACCCTGTTACGGAATAGCGTTGGGAAGCCCCTAAGTGTGCTACTACATATTCTAGAATCAATAATGATCTCAGGTCTAAGGATTCTGCAGGTACATCATTTGAGATGACAACTGATGACACTTTTAAAATAACAATCCCAGCAGTATCTCAAAGTGGATCTATCCAACTCCATGTTCACCAACATGAGTCCACATCACTGATTAGACATCTCTATGTCTATGATCTATGAAACATGATCATCAATCAGACAGATGTGCTAATTTATAAATCATCACTGTCCCACTTGACGATATAAGATTAGGGATCATTTAAAATAACATCATAACACAGAGAGTTTCATAAACAAATCACGTACTTGTTGATCAATGTAAAAGATATTTATTCAAGGAACAAGATAACCAATTATCCAAATATACACTAGCATAGAGAAGACACTTTCTCTCACATACACTGGACTCACTCACCAAAGTATCTAATACACATAGAGCTAAAGGGCGCCTCATGCTTGGGCTGTGAGAGAGGCTTCGTCAACGGATCTGCAATGTTCAAATCTATGTGCACCTTGCATATCTTCACATCACCTCTATTTATAATCTCACGGATCAGGTGATAGCGCCGAAGTATGTGTTAGGACTTCTGGTGTGACCTAGGCTCCTTGGACTGGACGCACTAGGGACTATACCTAGCTTAGAAACAAACTTTCTGATCCAAACTGTCTCCTTCACAGCTTCCGAAGCTGCAATATACTCGGCCTCAGTTGTTAAATCTATAACCGTTTCTTGCTTAGAACTCTTCCAACTCACTGCGCCTCCATTGAAGCAGAACACAAATCCAGACCGCGATCGCGAATCGTCCACGTCGGTTTGGAAGATGGCATCGGTGTAACTATTTACAACAAGATCCTCCTCGCCTCCATAGAGCAGGAACATATTCTCAGTTCTTCTCAAGTACTTAAGGATACTCTTTACTAGTGCCCAGTGACTTTCACCCAGGTTTGACTGATATCTGCTCGTAACACTTAGAGCATAAGAAACATCTGGGCGTATACAAAGCATGGCATACATGATGGATCCGATTGTGGAGGCATACGGGATCACACTCATCTTCTTTAGCTCATCAGGTGTCGAAGGACACTGACTCTTGCTGAGAGAAATACCATGTGACATTGGTAGAAAACATTTCTTGGAATTCTACATATTGAACCGTTTCAATACCTTATCAATGTACATACTTTGGCTTAATCCAATTAGCCTTCTTGATCTATCCCTATAGATCTTTATGCCCAAAATGTATGCTTTTGTATGATTCTGTACCTTACTCTGGAACTCCTTAAACTTTTCAAAGGATTCTGACTTATGCCTCATTAAGTAGATGTAACCATATCTACTAAAGTCATCGGTAAAAGTAATGAAGTACTGGAAACCACCTCTGGCTGTAAAACTCATTGGTCCACATACATCAGTATGTACAATGGCCAACAATTCATTTGCCCTCTCACTTTGACCAATGAAAGTCGACTTAGTTATTTTGCCAAGTAAACAGGACTCACATGTGTCAAATGATTCAAAATCAAATGACTCCAAAAGCCCATCTCTATAGAGCTTCTGCATGTACTTCTTATTTATATGACCTAAACGACAATGTCATATATGGGTAGGATTCAAATTATTTAGTCGAGCTTTCTTCGTATTAATGTTATAAACGTGTGTATCCTCAAGATTCAAAATATATAAGACATTCAACAATGGACAAACACCATAGAGCATACCATTCGAAAATATCGAACAACACTTGTTCTTTATTACGAATTTAAAACCGTCTTCCTCTAAACATGACGAAGAGATAATGTTTCTGCCCAAGGCGGGAATAAAATAACAATTATTCAGTTCCAAAACTAATCCTGAGGGTAGCGACAAAGAATAAACGCCAATGGCCAACGCAGCAACTTTTGCACCATTACCGACGCGAACATTCAATTCGCCTCTTGCACACTTCCTCATCCTATTCAGTCACTGCAACGATTTGCAAGTATGAATCATTGATCCGGTATCAAATACCTACGAATCACTTAGACGAGTAGCAAGATTAATTTTAATAACATTTATATTGAAGTGGAAGCAGAAGTCTCACTTCTCTTCTTCTTCTTAAGTTCTTCCAAGTACAACTTGCAGTTCCTTTGCCAATGACCAGTTCTATACACAAATAAGGACTTTGATGTACCGTATCTCTCGGCCCGAGCTTGGTTCTCAAACATGCCTTGGAGTCCCACAATCATATTATGGGCATCCTTATTCTCATCTTGCTTCCGAAGCTCAGAGGACACACTGGCAAGCATGAGACAGCTAGCATCGAGTGAATCGTTGGCGTGCTTCTCATAAGCCCACCGATCAGCTGTAGATGCATTATTAGCTGGTTCATTAGGATATGGGACCTCTAGAACATATTCATTTTTCTCTTGTTTGATAACAATTCTCAAGTTTCTGTACCAGTCAATAAAGTTTGTTCTAAAAAGAATCAATCGCAAATTAAAATAGGAGTGTTCTTTGCAGTAGGTGCCATGATCTCCAACAAAATGCAAGGTTTAGCACCATGCTATGTTAATCTTCTATCAAACAAAAGATGTGCCATAATATGTAAAATGATCACTTTCCCTCTAATGACACATTGTGGGATAAGATCCATATTCATCTAACTCCTAGTGAGCTTTGGCATCACTGCTAGAAGATTAGTGACATAGGTAAGCAACACTTTGCTAATCATATCTCTATGTGACTCTTGTTCCTTGAGGTAGCATCCAATGCTCGACTCCCAACTCCATGCCCCAAAGCCCAAAACCGTTTTGATAGCTTTGTTAAGCAAACCAATACTATGCATGTGGTGTCCGACATTCACCCTAACTGGTCAAGATAAAAGACGGCACCCTTTTCGTGCTAGCCCCTCCTCTCTTTATATAGTGCCCTGTCACGGGCCTTTAATCTGTATTAAAGCCTTACAGATCTAATCTGTTCGTCTGGACCAAAACTTCTGGTTCTAACCGAAACTTCCAAAAATAACCTTCTGTATCGAATTTATTTTGACCCGGAACTTCTGGTCTAACCGAAACTTCTGGTTCGTCCAAGCAAGCCCGAAACTTCAGGTCAAACCAGAACTTCTGGCTCCTCTAGAAACCAAAACTAGGGCTGGCCCAGAACTTTCGGCCCTCAGCCAGAACTTCCTGTTCCCCCAGAATTCTCTTGGACACAATTCCATCAAACAAATGCCATAAACTTTTTGACTTAGCAATAATATTTCACCACAAGTATGTTAAGGCATGTATGAACATAAATACAACATGGCAAGATAAGTATAATCATAGATTCATCATGGTATAGCTCATGGGCAAAAAATTCATCATGGAATTGCATTTTAATGAATTAAAACATGGCATTGTATTATAAGTATAAGAGTGATGTTTTTGCATTTTTATTTAAAATGTGGCCCAATACATAAGAAGGAAGGCAATTGATTTATCTTTCCATTTTCAACATAGGCGCTTCATTTTGCAAGTTCATCAAACTATGTTTCGAGAATCAAGGATATTTAGCTCATTTCTTAACTCAAAAAACCGTTGCTCATCTAGAGGATTGGTAAATATATCGGCGAGTTGTTTTTTAGTTCTCACATGGCTTAGGCTAATATCTACCTTGATCTCGTGATCTCTCAAGAAATAGTGGCGAATGTCAATATGTTTGGCTCTTGAGTGTTGGACAGGGTTATTTGCTATTTTGATGGCGCTCTCATTGTCACACAGTAATGAGATTTTGGTTACGTTGTGCCCAAAGTCTTTCAAGGTTTGTTTCATCCAAAGGAGTTGAGCACAACAACTACCAGCTGCTACATATTCGGCTTCGGCGGTGGATAAAGCAACTGAGTTTTGTTTCTTGGAAGACCATGAAACAAGAGATCTTTCAAGAAATTAGCAAGTTCCGGTAGTGCTTATTCTATCCACTTTACAACCGGCATAATCGGAGTCCGAATAGCCAATTAAATCAAAAGTTGATCTTTCAGATACCAAAGTCCTAGGTTTGGAGTGTGAACCAAATATCTCAAGATTCTCTTAACGACAACCAAATGAATATCTTTTGGTGCAGCTTGAAATCTTGTGCACATGCAAACACTAAGCATTATATCTGGCCTAGATGCATATTAATACAATAAAGAACCTATCATGGAGCGGTATACCTTTTGGTCGACACCGGTTCCTTCTTGATTCAGGTCAAGATAGCCATTGGTTTACATGGGGGTCTTGATGGGCTTGATACTTTCTATGTCAAGCTTCTTTAGCATATCCTTGATGTACTTCGTTTGACAAATGAAAGAGCCTTCCTTGAGTTGCTTGATTTGGAATCCCAAAAAGAACTTCAACTCACCCATCATCGACATCTCAAACCTCTTAGTCATAATCCTACTAAACTCTTCACAAAAATCTTTATTAGTAGAACCAAATATAATGTCATCGATATATATTTGGCAAACAAAGAAATCACTATTGAAGCGCTTAATAAAGAGAGTAGAATCGGCTTTACCTATTTCAAAGCCTTTCTTTAAGAGAAAATCCCTAAGGCATTCAAACCATGCTCTAGGTGCTTGCTTAAGCCCATAGAGCGCCTTTTGGAGCTTGAACACGTGGTTGGGGAACTTGGGATCTTCGAAACCGGGTGGTTGCTCCACATACACCAATTCAGAAATTGGTCCATTCAAGAAGACGCTTTTCATATCCATTTGATATAGCTTGAAATCATGGTGAGTTACATAGGCTAATAAAATTCGAATTGATTCTAACCTAGCAACAGGAGCATAAATCTCACCAAAATCTAAACCTTCGATTTGCGTGAAACCTTGAGCAACCAACTTCGCTTTGTTCCTTATGACCATGCCGCGCTCGTCTTGCTTATTGCGGAAGACCCATTTGGTGCTGATCATGTTTTGCTTTGGTCTTTCCACCAATTTCTATACTTTATTTCTCTTGAAGTTGTTGAGCTCTTCTTGCATGGCCATCACCCAATTCGTGTTTTTAAGAGCTTCTTCTATCCTTAGAGGTTCTAAAGAAGACACAAAAGAGTAACACTCACAAAAATTAGCAATACGTGAGCGAGTTGTTACCCCTCTTTGTATGTCTCCAAGGATGTTGTCCACGGGATGATCTCTTTAAATGCTTTGGTGGACTCTTTGGTGTTGTGCGGGTTATTGAACAACCTCTACATGGATTTCTTGATCTTTATCCAACACCCCTTGCTCTCGAGTCTCTTGGGTTTGATTTTCTTTAACTTGAGGTTCTTGTTGATCCGTAGGTGCTTGTTCTCTTAGCCTTATGTCTCCAATTTATATATTTTTGATTGTTTTGCATGGAGGTTCTTCTTCGCCTACAACACTAGGATCAACTTGCTCTACTTGAAAGCCATTAGTTTCATCAAATATCACATCCCTAGTGACTTCAACAATACCCGAGGTTTTGTTGAATACACGATAGGCATGCGCATTTAACTCGTAACCGACCAAGAATCCTTCATCTACCTTAGAGGCAAACTTGAAACTTCTTGGCTGCTTACACAAGATAAAACACTTACTCCCAAAAACTTTAAAGTATAAAACGTTATGTTTGTTACCGGTTAGGATTTCGTATGCTGTCTTCTTGAGGATCTTGTGGAGGTAGAGACGGTTTATGACATGACATACGGTGTTGATTGCTTTGGCCCAACAAATGTCCGAAGTCTTATAATCATCAAGCATTGTCCTTGCCGCCTCCACCAAAGTGTGATTCTTCCTTTCCACCACTTCATTTTGGGGTAGATCATATGGAGCGAAGAACTCATGCTTGATGCCTTCTCCATCAAGAAAGTCTTCAATTTGAGAGTTTTTGAATTCACTCCCATTGTCACTTCTTACTTTCTTGATCTTGACTTCATATTCATTTTGGGCTCTTCTTGCAAAACTTTTGAATACTCTTTGTGTTTCGCTTTTGTCGTACAAAAAGAATACCCAAGTGAAACGAGAATAATCATCGATAATCACAAAACCATATTTGTTACCGCCGATACTTAAGTAGGCCACGGGTCCAAATAGATCCATGTATAGGAGCTCAAGTGGCCTTCTCATTGTCATGATGTTTTTTGCGGTGTGTGGCGCTCCAACTTGCTTTTCGGCTTGACACGCGCTACACAACTTATCTTTCTCAAATATAACATTTGTTAGTCCTAGAATGTGGTCCCCTTTGAGAAGTTTTGACAAATTTCTCATATCAATATGAGCTAGCTGGCGATGCCATAACCAACCCATGCTAGATTTGGCCACAAGACAAGTTTTAGGTTCAACCTTATCTAGAGCAAAGTCAATTAGATAAAGCTTTCCCTTCAACCTACCCGTGAATGCCACGGAATTGTTACTTCTTCTCAAAACGGTAACAACCTCATTGGAAAAGAGACAATTATAGCCAATCTCACACAATTGTGAGATGGAAAGCAAATTGTAACTCAAGGACTCAACTAAAAGAACATTAGAAATTGAGAATTTATTTGTGATAGCAATTTTACATACACCCATTACCTCTCCTTTTCCATTGTCACCAAACACAATGGTTTCGTGTAGACTTTGGTTTAGCTCAAAGGAGATTAACATGTTTTTCTCTCTGGGCATATGATGGGTGCATCCACTATCCATCACCCAACTTGATCCACCGAAGGAATATTCCTACAAGAGAATTAGTTTTTTGTTTTAGGTATCCAAACCTTCTTGGGTCCTTCAACGTTAGTCACAAGCACTTTAGGAATTCATATACATCTTAATAGTTTTTTATTTTTATTGCCTACAAATTGAGCAACCACTTTACCACGGTGGTTCCTCCTAATCAAGTATGAGGCATAGAAAGTGGTTTATGAGGCATAAGGCTTGTTCTTCATCTTCTTTGGAGCTTGGCCTTCCCTCATAAACTCAATTACCTCTTTACCCTTGTTCTTTCTTCTAGGAGTGAGTTTGGTCTCATTTAGGTGATAGCTAAGCCCACGCTTCTCGACATTGCTTTGGGCATTAAGGGTCTTGTATAGGGCGTCCTTTGACTTATAGGCTTTCATGCACCTAAAACTTACCAAGATACCAAGCCTCTCATTTTCTTTTCTAAGGACTTCTATTTTCTTCATGTTAGTCTCATAAACAATGATATCAATGTTATAGCATTTTGAACAACCATTACTTATGGAAGCAATAGAAGGAGTAGAGTTAGGTTAGGACATTAGAGACTCAATCCTCTCTTCAAGACTCTTATTGGATTCATCTAGAATTATAAGCTCGCTATTGAGAGTTTTGAGGGTTTTCTCTAAGTCTAGATTAGCTTCCTTGACTAAACTATTAAGATTAGTTAATTTGTCTACTCTCTTCTTTTCCTTAGCAAGAAGCTGCTCAAGATCAACATTCTTTTCTTTTTCAAGAACAAGCAAAGTTTCTTGTACTTGTGTATTTCTTTGCTATCTTCATCTTTCTTCTTCTTAGGGCAATCGGCTATGAAGTGGTCAAGATCGCCACACTCATAGCAACCCTTCTTGGATTGCCTCTTCTTGGACTTGTCATGTCTTTTCTTGTACTTGTCGAATCCGCCATTTCTAATGAATTTCTTGACGAATAGGACAAGTTCTTTATCATCGCTCTCGTCGCTTGATTGTTCCTTCTTCTTGGCCTTTAGTGCCACATCCTTGCCCTTGTTACTATGGAGCTTGGCAATGTCTTTGACTTCTTTAGCTTCTTCATTCATAAGCTCATGTGATATGATTCTTTCTAGCACATCACTTAGAGTGATCTTCTTGAAGTCCCTACGCTCCCGAATCAAGGTGACCAAGGTGGGGTTCCTTGGCGCTATTGCACGGAGCAATCGTTTGACCACCACATGATCGGTCATCTCTTCACTTCCAAGTCCCTTTATTTTGTTGACCAAGACCATGAGACGGTCATACATTTCTTGGGAAGTCTCGTCGTCTTCCATGACAAATCTTCCAAGCTTCCCTTCGAGAAGCTCTATCTTGGACTCCCTTATGGTTGATGTACCTTTATGGGCAACTTGCAAAGTTTTCTATATTTCTTTGGCTTCTTCAATACCATCAACTTTGTTGAACTCTTCGGGGCTCAATGCGGCAAATATGACACTAGCCGCTTGAGCATTGCGATGGATGGCTTGCTCTTCTTCGGTAGTCCAGTTCTTGGCTTCCGAAAGGGTCTCTTCCGTATCTAGACCTGTGCATACGATTTTCCATATACTTGAACGCATGGAAATAAGATGCAATTTTATTTTGTGTCTCCATGCCGCATAGTGTGTACCATCAAAGTAAGGTGCACGACCGGTTGGCACAGAGATATAATTATTTCCTAAATTGAGCTTAGAGTAATCAAAAGGATATCTTGCTCTTAAAGTATTTTCGCTATTATTGTCAGAAGCGATCAATGGTGTCCTCTATTCGGATCAGCCTGCATTCCTCTATTGAGATTCGTCCGACATCGTTTCTCTTCAAGCTGTTAGGTTTTTGAGAAGAGTTGTGCTATGGTACCAATTGAAAGTTGCCTAGAGGGGGGTGAATAGGCGATCTGAAAATTTCTTGCGGAAAACGATTATTTCTAAAACCCCATGCCCAGAAGTTTCGGGTTGAACCGGAAGTTCCGGGGCACCGGAGGTTGGCGGAACTTCTGGGGGTCCGGAAGTTCCGGGTTGAACCGGAAGTTCTGGGCAGACCAGAAAAACTTCGAACAGATATGAAATTTAATTTAGCCAACAAAGTAAATGAATACAAGTATGAGTAATATTGTTAGCTATAACTTTTACATAGGAATATGTTCTATAACTTAACTAGCAAGTAGATCGAGTAATATGAAGATATGAGCTAGCAAGAACACGAAGAACACAATGAACACAAGTGAATATTTTTCGGAGTTTAGATCCACTGATCCTATGTTTTCGTTGAGGGGCGCCAAAAGGCCGGGTCTCTTTTAACCCTTTTCCTCACCAAGTCTTAACCGAAGTTAAGTTTGGATTTCCACTAGTTACCTTGTCGAAGCCAAGGTAGAGCTTGTACAAACTTCTCTAGGCACACCATAATGTCCTTGGGTGCTCACGGATTTGACGCCTAGCCGTCTAGGAGGTAGCAACTCCAAGAGTAACAAATCTGTTGAAAGGCTTGTAGGCTCAAATCTTTGTGCTCAAGATTTATCAAGAAAACCAACGAACTCAACCACCCAAAATCTTCTCAAAAGATGGAGCAAGGAGTTTGCTAGAAGATTTGTGTTGCACTTTTAAACGAAATCTTAAAGATTTGCTCTAGATCTAGCTTTGAAAGAGAGAGAGTTTAGGGTTTTTAGCTCTAGGATTCTTAGAGTTCTTCAGGTGAGAGAGAGATAGAGCTGTTTGAAATAAGGTGAGGGGGTATTTATATACCCCGCACATAAAAAATGGCCGTTTGAAGACATTTTGCGACTGTTTATTTGGAAGTTCTAGGACTAGCCAGAAGTTTTGGGACAAAAAACAAATTTAAACAGAACAACAATTTTGGAAGTTCCGAGCTTCAGCCGGAAGTTCTGGGCCAAATATAAACTCGATACAAAATATTCATTTCAGAAGTTCCGGGGTTAACCGGAAGTTCTAGGCCAAAAATAAAACCGATACAGAATGTTCATTTTGGAAGTTTTGGGCTGAACCGAAAGTTTCGGGCCAAAAATAAAACCAATACAGAAGGTTCATTTCGGAAGTTCCGAGCTTAACCGGAAGTTTCGGTCAAACTGGAAAATTCTGAAATGAGTTTGAATCAATTCAAAAAGATTTCAAAAAGATTTTTCTTTGAGCATAAAGCTTCGGAACAACTTTCAACGTATCCCTCTTTATAGAACAGCGGTCCTAGACTCAAATTCAAAAGTAATTCAACATTTTGCACCTTTGAGCGTATTTTGGACTAATCGGAGCTTTTCTCCAAATTTGTTTCAATTGCAACGTCGTTTATCGTGACTTCTCTGCATACAACTCATCAATGCGATTAGTAGCTTTTGATCATCATTATCATTAATACACTAAAATTAATTAGGGACCTAGATGCACCAAGATGCACTTTCAGACGTGACATGTCTTCTGGTGAGGGTCTATGTCGATGACCTTGTCATCACCAGCGGCAACACCGGTGAGATTGAAAACTTCAAGAGCGAGATGAAGTCTGCTTTCAAAATGAGTGACCTCAGCCTGCTGTGTTTCTACTTGGGCATTAAAGTGAAGTAGCGCAGTGATGGTATCTGCATCTCCTAGGTAGCATATGCGCGCAAAATCCTAGAGCGCGCAGGAATGGCTGGCTACAATCCATCTCTCACGGCTATGGAAACAAGACTGAAGCTAAGCAAGGTGAGCAACTCCCCGCCCATCAACGCTACTGAGTATCGAGGCATTGTTGGCTACCTTAGGTACCTTATGCACACTCGACCAGATATTTCTTTTGAAGTGGGCTACGTCAGTCACTTTATGGAGAACCCCACCATCGAGCATCTTACTGCTATGAAGCAAATTCTGTGATATGTATCTGGCACCATTGACTATGGCTGTTACTACAAGAAGACTGGCGCAGATCAATAGTTGCTTGGGTACAACGACGCTAACATGGCTGGTGATCTTGATACTCGCAAGAGCACCACTGGTGTGCAATTCTTCCTAAGCTTATGCATCATAAACTGGCAATCTACCAAGCAAAAGGTTGTTGCGTTATCGTCTTGTGAAGCAGAGTATATAGCGACAACTACAATAGGCTATCAAGGCATTTGGCTGGCGTAGCTTCTATCCGAGCTGAGGAGTGATGAATGTAAGTCGTTCACTCTGAAGATGGATAGCCAATCGGCAATTGCACTCAGTAAGAATCTCGTTTTTCACGATAGAAGCAAACACACGGATACCTGATTTCATTATATTTGTGAGTGCATCGGAAATGAGAAGCTAGATGTTGAACACGTTCGGACTAAGGAGTAGCTCGTTGACATCCTCACGAAGCCGCTAGGGTGTGACAAGTTATGTGAGCAGCGTCTTTAGATTGGTGTTATCAGCATCGAAAAAGAACAGCAAGTTTAGGAGGTGAAATGTTAGTTAATAAACTTGTGTTTATCTTTGTCTAGTTCATGCTGTCTAGTTTGCTTTCAAAACTGAGCTCGGTCTGTTTGTTCCGAACCGAGCATGTCTAGTTGAGCCTGAGATGTGCACTTTCACATCGTGGCCGTAGAGTTCAAGTCATGCATAGCAAGGTCCAGCGTGTGGGATGGCGCATGTAGAGATCGGATCGTGCATGCGCACATGTAGGGCGTTCTAACAGAGGCTCTGTATCTTTCATTCAAATAAGAAGCAATACAGAAAATGATGCGAGTTGTTGCAGCACAAAACCTTGCGTGTTCATTCTATTCGTGTTACCCAGCTTTCTAGAAACCAAAGAACTCAACGCCGGAGTTGATCCGGCTGACACACCCCGTAGTAGTAGCGGGAATCACTCTTGTCCCCCGCACATGGCACGCTGCCCCAGCGGCATCTCCGACTGCCTTTTGCTCCTCCTCTTCCTTCTCTGCTACTAGTGCCTAGTGGCCGCCTTTCGCC
Organism: Zizania latifolia; assembly: GCA_000418225.1. NCBI lineage: Eukaryota > Viridiplantae > Streptophyta > Magnoliopsida > Poales > Poaceae > Zizania > Zizania latifolia. The sequence continues at coordinate 135,808 of KE371507.1, read as the reverse complement.
ATTGATGTCGTTGCCGGGAATGGACAGGAACACGCATTTGGTTGGGTTAGGGTTTAGGGCTTTAGTGGAGGAGTAGGGGAATTAGGGTTTCGACCTCCAAATATTTTCAAGCGGAAAATCATATTTGTTTCATATACTAAATTAAGCATAAAAATATTTCCAAGCAGAAATTCTTATTCGTTTCATACTTTACTGTTTGTTTTATTCGTTTTTAGAACACTTGTACCGTGTTCTTGTAATAAATTATTTGAGCACTTATAGCATTTCTTGAAAATAATCATATTAAGTGGAAAATCAAAACCAGCTAAATTAAAAGTACTTTTACTCTCATTTGGAACATAGTATTTTTTTACGGTTAATTCCTACGAAATTCCTGAGCAACCATCCCTGCTTCTTCAGTCGCTTGGCCTTGTGACATTAAGAGAAGAGAAAGGTCGGGTTTAGGAACTCGAAGCGAATGGACAGATATGGACCCAGAGTCGGTTTCTTTCGAACATAAATTTTTTACATACTTTTCATACAAGTTAGACAAAATTATCCTTAAAAACACTCCATTCCGAAAGTCAGCTCAAACCCCTTGGTTGTTATTAGATCTAACTTTAAATCATGGCAAGTGTTTAAACAGGAAATTGATATTATATCACACTATTACCGTGAATCCAATAAAATTTTATCATCTATGCAATTGGTAAAATGTCAATCTGAAATTCCAGATTTATCCTTAAGCTACCCTTCTTTCTCACGCATTCTCGCATGCCACTACATCCTCCTCCGTCGTCTTGCCACCACCCTCCCGCATGTGTCGTCCCACCATCGCCCTCACGACTTTGTGCCTACCCCGCGGCTATCGTCTCGCTATCGCCCTCCCTCCACCGTCACCCCACCGCTGCTCTTTCATAGCTAGCCGAAAGCTTCCTACGCGATATGGCAGAGGACAGAGGGTGGTGGCCATGGTGGGATGATGGGTGGAGGATGCCACGGTAGCGCGAGAAAGAAGGGTAACTTTAGAGCAAATATGAAATTTCACATTAACTTTAGAGTAAAAACAAAAACAGAAACTCTAAAAGGTAAAATATAGAATTTCTCTTGTACTGGGTGATACTTTACCCGATTAATTACAACATATAGAATAATATTTTATTGAAGCCATTGTAATAAAGTCGCATAATATCAATTTTCTTGTGTTGAAACGATCATCATATATTTTTATAGTTTAAGGATGTAATATGAGCTTAATCTTTTTGAATTTACAGTTTAAAATATAAAATACGTGAATTATTATAATGTGGACCAACAATCTGTGTTTAGTACTCCGTACGTGGCCTAGCTCTTTTTCGTTGGGTGTCCTGCTGAGATGCCTACAGCATGGGCTTGCAGCCTCCTGAGCATGGTCGTAAGATGCTGCTGATGTGCAGCCAGCGAGGCAAAGGTTCGTACCTGATAACTTAACAGAATATTGTCATTATCCATGCCGCATGCTGTCCTCGTTACTTTTAATTCTGTTCATTTGCTCCTAATTTGTTTCTTCAACGTGTTTGTTTAGTCTAACCATCTCACCCAGTCCTCAATGTGAGCTGAAGCAAAGCAGTTATGGCCAGGTTCACCAAACTGCCAGGTAGTGTGGTTTCAGGCTCTCTTCCATGGCTACATTCATCAAACACTTGCTTTCGTTAGCCGACAATAGTAACCGACCATCCGGCTATTTGGTCACCGTCATACTTTATCGGTTTATAGAAAACATAGTTATGGGCATTTAAATGTGAGTGAGCTAATTTTTGTCCTAATTTGATATTTAAACAAACAAATTTAATGTTAAAAAAGTTGATAAACGATTTTAAAATATTTTTATATAAAAATTTAATGAAAAGTTAGAACTACTTAAAAATAGGGGATTTTTTTAATGGAGGATTTGAACTAAACAATATAAAAATAATGTAAATTTCTATTTGAAAACACATGTACGATAAACTCGAGACGAATACAATCCACAATCCAGACCACCGTTCAGCTTATAAACAAAAGCGGAGCCATAAAGATTAAAGAAAGAACAAAAAACTGACAGAAGCAGCAGCAAGAAAAGACCAACGCTCCAACAGTCCAGTGTGCAGCTTACCGAGGCGTTTCAGAATGGAGTAGTGGGGAATATCGGTAGCCTTTTTGACACACTTTTATTTTCTTTCCTTTTCTTTCCTTCGGGCCTTTAATCTCGTCCCCTCTGCTCAGCAGTACATATCTTGGATTTGCACGCGTAGTGGAATCTTTTCATTTGTTTTAGGGTTGCAAAAAACATCATGGCTAGCTCCCCCAGTCCCAGTTCTTTCTCACTCACCCCTCTCACCCTGTGTGCGGCGCAGTGCTGTCGCTGATGCGGAGTATATATCCTCCCCTCAACTTGCCGTTGCAGTGTGCGAGTGCTGGAGCTCATTTCTCAGAGCTGATCATTGTTGCTGTGCTGGATTAGATCGAGTAATCTTTTCATCAGCTGTCATCTTTCTGGTTCGGCTAATTGGTTCATATCAAATCTTTTCTGGTTCTTCCTTTTTTTCCCCTTGAAAACTTCTTGTTCTCCTTTTCTAACCTGCAAATCCTGGGAGCTGGAAAGGTTCTCTCTTCTCTGTTTGGTGCCAGCTTTGGCAAAGTCCTTTATTATCAATCTAATCTATCTATCTGCCCCCCTGCTGTCCTCATCAGCCAATTTACTCAAACCTGGGCTGGGTAGTAGCCATCAATGCTCCCCTGTGATGTGTGATGTGTCGCTGCATTTAGCCATCACAGGAAATCTCCTTTCGTGGTCAAGGTGTAGGTGGAGTTTGGCTGGACTTCATTTATTCCCCAACATTTGAGCTTTGGAAGCTTTAATAGTTCAGAAATTCTAGCGTCCTTCTGTTCTTGCAAGTCTGGGGCTCTTTCTTCCCAGTAAAGATTTCGACTTTGAGGTTCTTGAGAGCTGCAAGAGTTTCTCCTGGTGTTCTTGGAGCTTAGCTCCTCTGCATATCGATTCCAAGATCCCCTTTTGTTGGTTTTCTTTGCTTGCCTGATCACTCCCAAGATCTGAGCTTGGAGCTCTCACTGAAATCCACCGAAACCCCCCCGAGACGTGCAGCTTGGAGCGGGAATAATCAATCAATCCATGGGTTCTTGGTCCGGCCATGGAGGGGCGGTGGCGGCGGCGACGGCGGTTTCTTGGTTGTGCTTGGCGGCGGTGGGCGTGGAGGCGATAGGGGCGAACTGGGGCACGCAGACCAGCCACCCGCTGCCGCCGGACACGGTGGTGCAGATGCTTAAGGACAACGGCTTCGACAGGGTGAAGCTGTTCGACGCGGAGGATGGCACCATGAACGCCCTCAAGAAGAGTGGGCTGGAGGTGATGGTCGGCATCCCCAACGACCTGCTGGCGACGATGGCGACCAGCATGAAGGCCGCCAACAACTGGGTTGACCAGAACGTCTCCAGCTTCGTCAACGACGGCGTCAAAATCAGGTATACTCTCTGTTCCTCAGTTCACTAGATCAGTCATGCACGGTAGCTAATGCTAGTTGTACTTGTGCGACATTTTGAGCTCTGATTAAGTCTAGGATTTTCGCATTAACATTAAATCTGTTTGGATTGGTTGCTATCAGTTGCAGCTCATTTTGGTTAAGTGGCTGATGTCCTATTTGCGGAGCTTAAGATTTTGAAAAGCAGCTAGTGAATACCTAGCTGAATATGGAGAAGTTAGAGTTTTTCAGCTTCGAGTTGCTAGTTTATTTCTATATTTTGCAGTTATTGAGTTTTACAATCTGAAAGTAAGATGAAGCAAGAATCTGGACCGTTTAGGAGAGCTACAAATTCTGAAAATAGTTGTAACTGCCAGAATCTCTCCCAGACAGGGTGACTAGTTGCAAACCCACTTCTGGGTTTTTTGTGGCGCATGATCTGTCAGTTGAGCACATTTGTCTCTGTAAACAAAGAATTACCACAAATTTCACCTTGTGTTTTTATTCATTAATATATGCCTTTGGTCCTATATAAGGTGGAATATGTGGACATTACTATATGGAGGAAATACACCCTTTTTTGACCTGCCCTCTTTATTAGTTGAAATGGAATAATAGTTGCCCCTTCTCTCTTGGGTGGTGTTCACCCTTTTAGAATTTACTTAAGATCTTTCTTCTGTCACTATGTTCATGCCTCTTTTTTCACTTCTTATAGGGATTTTGTGGATCACTTTATGTGTATATGACTTAACAATTGTGCATCACTAATGGCAACCATAACTTCAACGAATCATATTAGTTGAAATTGAATCCAATACATTTTTCTTATCATGTTTACTTTGTGCAAGGGAACCAAGTTTGGTACTGAAATTTATTACACACTTATTTGTAGCATGAGTAGATCTATAACGTTTGATCATAGTGAACACCCAACCTAGATTTGCTTTGTATACTTTGTGTGTTGGCAAGAAAATTTCCAAAAATATTGATCAGTGCCCCCATTACATATATGAAAACGCTACACTTTCTAAATATACTAAATTTCTAAGTAAAATGTACATGGACTAACATTTATGGAAAATATTTTTTACGTTCACAAAATACTCATGCAGTCATGATGACCTCTGTCTGTGTGTCAGAGGATGAATTGGGGGAGAGAGATACAGAGAGGGTCAGAGTTGATTATATTTATGTAGTTTTCACTTTTCTCATTGAAATCTTGTCAGTATGGATATAACTATATGCTTATAGCAGGAAGACAAGTGAGTTTTAACCAGTGCATTTAGCAACCCTTGTCTGATTGTACTGTTTTGTAAAGCTTTGTCCCTTTTTATTACTTCACAACTTTATGGTTACATTACCTAACCAGTGTATCCATTATATCTTCACTGAGTTTTGAATCAAGTACCATCATCTGCAGATGTCCTACCATCACACCATATTGAGTTGGTCTCACGGTCGGTATTTGGTAGTATTAGCTGCTTGCAAGCATCAAGCTGAGCTCTAAAACATAGGAAAAAAAGGCACAATGACAGAATATCAGGCATGGTTGCCACTACCTTTTCTATATAGATTAACTGATTGCTTAGCAACGTCACAGCCGATATTTTTTTATCAAACTCAGATTGTTCTTAAAGTAAGAGGAATCCATGAGCTATTTCATTGATAATTTTTCCCAGCGGTTGTGGGAGAATACGTGCATCTAGCTTTTCATATGTTTTTTCTTTTAGAAATTTCCATATATTTAGCTTGGGCAGGCAAGGCTGTTTGATTATTTTTGTTCCAAGAATCAAGAGTTCTGCCTTGATTTTTGTATGAGCCATGACAATTTGACCAAGTAATGTAGTTTTATTATCACCCTTGCAATTGACCTGATAACATATTGTTAACATCACATCTGGACTTCATAGTTTGATCAAATAACAAACTTTAAATATAACATATTCTCTTTCTAATTCTGGATCATTTACCACTCTAGCAGTAGCAGTTATTCTAAAACAGTTTTATCATATATTCTTCAGTTCTGATCTATTGCCATGGGGTTATGCAATAGCTTACCATCTGAACTATTGATAAGAAAGTGATCAAATAGTTTTACTGCTTGTGCAGTGTATAGTTAAAAAGGGACTAGTGGACTACCAAAGCATACCCTAGCAGTGTGTGATCTCCCTTGGCTGATGACCAGCGTTTGGTTACCACCAACAACATGTTGCGTGTGTGTGATACTTCCACTGTGATTTCCTGGATTTGAACCAGTGATTTGTGGATTGGAACCTTAATATGATTGTATCAACCAATTTTTCACTCTTTAATGCAAAAGTGACTGACAAAATAGCATATGGTTCATGTTCTGAATCCCATTTTCAACTTTATTCTGATAGTAATGCATCTGGGATGTTAACTCACTGAACCATCTTGTCTCACCTTGTTTTTCCATTCTAATGTTAGGTACGTTGCTGTTGGTAACGAGCCTTTCCTGGAGACATACAATGGAAGCTTTCTGCAAACCACTTTTCCTGCCATCAGAAACATACAAAGTGCACTTGTAAGGGCTGGTCTGGGCACTCAGGTTAAAGTCACATGCCCTCTCAATGCTGATGTCTATCAATCATCGACTAGCAAGCCTTCTGACGGGGACTTCCGCACAGATATTCATGATCTGATGCTCACCATTGTAAAATTCCTGAGCGACACTGGTGGAGCTTTCACTGTCAACATCTACCCTTTCATAAGCCTCTATACTGATCCAAACTTCCCTGTCGACTACGCCTTCTTTGAGGGAAACTCACAACCCATTGTTGATGGCTCGGCAACATACACAAACATGTTTGATGCAAACTATGACACACTTATATGGGCTTTGAAGAAGAATGGCTATGGAAATCTCCCAGTCATTGTTGGGGAGATAGGATGGCCAACTGATGGGGATGAGCACGCAAATGCTCAGCTTGCTCAGCAGTTCAACCAAGGTTTCCTGAAACATATTGCCACGGGGCAAGGAACACCGATGAGGCCTGGACCAGTTGATGCTTACTTGTTCAGTCTAATCGATGAGGATGAAAAGAGCATACAACCAGGAAATTTTGAGCGTCACTGGGGGATATTTACCTATGATGGCTTGCCAAAGTATCAACTGAGTCTTGGGTCACCCCGCGGCCTTGTCAGAGCAAAGAATGTGAAGTACCTTGAGAAGAAGTGGTGTGTGCTGAAGCCTTCCGTAAGCCTTGCTGATACAAGGCTCCCAGATAGTATTAGCTACGCTTGCTCCATGGCAGACTGCACCAGCCTTGGTTACAAGACATCTTGTGGGGGACTGGACACAAGAAGCAACATCTCGTATGCTTTCAACAGCTTCTACCAGAAGAATGATCAAGACGATGTGGCCTGTGGGTTCTCCAACCTCGCAACCACCACGGGCCAAGACCCCAGCACCGGAACCTGCAGATTTGGTATCATGATCGAGGTCGATTCAGCCTTCTCATGGAAACTGCAGCACAACAGGAGCAACTACTTCTTGATGCTTGTGCTAGTGCTTCTTCAGCTTTGCCTGTCGTTCTCATAGATGCTCGTTTCACAAGAGATGGCTGTAAGAGCATCAACAATCTGACAGCCTGAGGATATTTTGTGTCTGCTGTCAGCATGTTCATCCATGTAGGAACCTTTTCGCTCCTTTTCTCTTTTAATTTTCCCTGGTGAATGCCGCTGCGACCGTGCTTGGATTCTTGCTAGTGTAGCCTTGATCTATCCGCGCCACTGTGATGAGTATCATGTTGAGCCATTGGTTGACACTCAGAAATTTGAGGGCATAGCTGATGAACCTGCAATTGGCGCGAGTTCAGATCGCCTGTCGCATTGAAATCCATTTTGCATTATGCCTGATATTGTGACCTTGGTAGTGTACTTAAAATTAGTGAGGTCTCGTAATGTAATGTATGATCGAATTAGACAGTAGGACAACGTAACAAATCTAGATTTAACACTATATTGGTGTTGTGTTAAATTTGGTTCTAGGATTTAATATTATAGAATGGATGAAATAGTTTATTTCTAGATTTTGTAGCTTAATATAGTTTTTTTATAACTGTAGTTACTTCTTCAGCAGGCTATAATTACTAAAAAATGACTAGATTTTACACGGTGCTAAACTACTAAATGATCACTCGGATCAGACATTCAGATGGCATAAACAAATCCTCCAGATCTAGCAGTGCAGAATCACGAATAGCCAGATCAGTACCAAAAAATGTGAGTACGCTAAGCCGAATCGTTCCCTGAATGCTGCATGTGCCAATGAAACGAGAGATGCGAAGATGCTGGTTTCCATCACAGTGCTGCTCGATTCTAAGAAAAAAACAACCATCAAACTAGGCTTCTCGGATCACCTCGCATGTGTCTGTCTGTCTTGGAGTAAAGCGCGGCCATGGCGGCCTGGTCGTGTTGGCATCCGTCGGGAAGAAGCTCGCGGTTTCCGTTCCCCAACCGCCGATGCCGCCGCCTCCCGAACCACATCTCCAGCCCCGACGACCGAGCGGTCGGAGCCTCCTCCGTCTCCGGCCCGTGATCGTCGTAAACTGTCATCCTCCGTCGCGGTCTGACGAACCAGCTCCACCTCCCTGCCAGGCTCGCCGGAGCTCCGCCGCGTCGTGGTGGGATCCTAGGTTAGAGGGCTGGAGAAGGGTGAAAATAAGAATGAGAGGGTCTTTTCATAAATGTAACGCGACCTCTTCATTCAGGAATCAGGATCATGAATTTTGCAAACAAGCCCTTTTCAATCGCTACTAGTCTACCGTTGCTAGCGATCGGAATTTTTTTTGCAAACAAGTCCCTTTTTGTGTCACTATCATTAGAAATTGTGAATTTTACAAACGAGCCACTATTTTGTGTCGCTATTATTATTTATAGCGATCTTGAATTTTGCAAACAAGCCTCTGTTTATAGTCGTGAATTTTACAAATGGCCCCTTTTTGTGATGCTATCATTTGTAGAGATCGTGAACTTTGCAAACAAGGCCCTGTTTCAAGTCGCTACCAATAGTAGCGATCATAAATTTTGCAAATGAGGCCCTGTTTCGAGTTGCTGATCGTGATTTTTTCAAACGAGACCCTGTTTCCAGTCGCTATCATTGATAGTGATCATGAAATTTACAAACAAGTCCTTTTTGTGTCGCTATCATTCATAGCGATCGTGATTTTTGCAAAATTTACATCCTGTTTTGAGTCGCTACCATTGGTAGCGATGGTCAATTTTGCAAACGAGCCCCTGTTTCGACCTGGACTTTGGAGATTAGCTCCTGATTGCTGTGCTCTTCGCCTCCTCGCCGCCTGCCGAAATCACCATGGCCTCCGCCAACGGCGACGGCGACGGCGACGGCCGCCTCGTTGCGGCACTCGCCGTTGCTCGAGTTTACTACGCCGAGTGGATCTTTCCTTGTACGGCGTCTCCGCCTGCCTCCTCCATCTCCGCGCGGTGGACTAGATCCCAAGCCGTAGTACATACAAAACCCAACGATCGAGCTGTCGTGCGTGAGTGCGACGGAGATTCTCGGCTCCTTATGAAGATTATTCCATCTTACAGTTTCTGTGTGAAATTACAGTAAAGTTCATGTGAATCTCTGATCACCCTGTGTTCATCTTCTTTTACCACGATGATTTCCAGTTACTTGGCTGTTCGCATTCAAGATTTGTGCTTTCATGTATACCTCTGAGATCATATATTCTATGCATCATTACATATTTATGTAGTTGTAATTCTCATCGTTTTCTTGCAGTTTAGCCAGTTTCGTTTGATTCCTTACATGAACAGATACAATTTCTTTTATAAAAAAGATGTGGTGCAGATTGCTTCCACAACTCCCAACTTCCCTCCACCGCTGATGGGGGATCACAAGACCATTTTTTACAATCCAATTGCTGTTAAATATTCATTTTTTTGCTACTTTCAAGTAGTATCTATGCTAATCGACCTTGTTTTTATGTTGCAACCTTAGGCAACCAAATCTGCCTCACCCCCTTCGTAACAAGTAGCTGACATGATTAACTGGTATACCTGATTTACATAGGCCTGAAATGTGAAAAGGATTGCACCATTGCACATAGTTTTTTTCAGTTCCAGCCACCACTGTCACATCAAAAGTGCAGTAGTGGCAAGCAAAGGGAGCACCACCTAAGCACAACCAACCAAAGGCAGCTAGTGCACCTTTTGGTCCTTAGTAAAGATGACCTAGAAGAACAGAAACTGAGTATCACACAGAGAGCAGAGAAAAGATAAGGGATGAGCATTTGCACCAATTATGAAATGCAATTCCAGGTAAGCATGGACAATTATGTTCACTCATTCTTGACACTCTCTTCTTGAGGTGTGCAATGAGTGTGCAAGATACAGAGAGCTCCTTCTCTTTCCCAATGTGGTAAGAAGAGCTTACCATCCCTGAGAAGGTGGCCTCAATTCTGAATTCCACTCCACCACATTAAAAGGTTGTGCCTTTCTTACAGGAGATTTGCTTCTTTTGTGAGACTACTAGACTACTCGAATACTAAAGTACTGGTAGTGTAGTGGTCGTATTGACTGAAAGGGAGCAGCAGTAAGTAGCTATTGTTGCAGGCTTGCAACAGCAACGGTAAACTAGCGAGTAGCTTGAGCCCTGTTGAGGTGCCAGGGAAGCACATGTGCCTAGTTGCTGTGTGACAGTGAGAGGAGGCAGGCCATCCACTTGGCCTCCCTCCCTCCCTCTTGCTCTTCTTTGACACCCTCTGTTCATTTGAGGCTCAGGTGGGGCACAGAGGCTGAGAGACAGTGAGAGGGAGGGAGGCCATCTTCTCTGTGTTGGATTATTGTGAGTCTTGTCTTTCTTATCTAGTTGCTTTTCGTTCATGTCTTTTAGTTTTTAAGGTCCTCATTTTCCTCCTGTGCCTGCCAAGTAGAAGAATTTCAGGAAGACAAAGATTCTTGAGGAAAAAGAGGTGAGATTCTTGATTTCACATTCAGTAGGAGTAGGGGTGGTTCTTTGCCCCCTAGGTGGGTGAAAAGCTTCTTTTGCTAGGCTTCTTTGTGCCCCACAGACAAGAAAGAAGCTATTGACTTGAGTTGGTATAGGTTCTCCTGCCCCTCTAACTTGCATGTGATGCTTGCACCATTGCAGTGGTTACATGGAAGAAATAATGCAGCATTGAGGTAGGTTTTTGTGGTGAAAGATTGGAGCTTGTAAAAACTGGGGTGGTTCTCTTGTCATGGTGTGTAGGGTCCAGCACTAGAGTGGACTGGATTGGTTGATGCAGTGGTTTCAAGGCTAGGGTGAGCCTGAGAGTAGAGGAATAGGATATAGATCTCAGAAACCCAGAGATGAGACTGAGGAGAAGGCAGTGCTGTGGCCAAGCTTATATGCTCCAGTGAGGCTGATTCTCCGGCTGCCCAACGATGGATGCGCCGCCGCTGTCAGCTTGGCTCGCCGGATCAGTGGAGCTCCATGGTTCTCCGGGCTGCTGCTGCTGCTGATTGAGGAAAAGAAAAGGTTCCCGGTGAGGAGGAATTGAGGAATCTGCTGTGCTCCCTCTCTCTGGGAGAGAAGCAAGCGAAGGTA
>KE371507.1:112945-124706 GCA_000418225.1 Zizania latifolia | reverse complement strand
GGAGGTACCTGTGTTTTGCCTTTCTTGCGGCTGAAATGATGATGGTGCTGTTCTTGCCATGATTGATGATTCCCCTAATAACGGTACAGTAGTCTGCATATATGGTATTCATTGATACTTTGATAGAATATGTTGTGTGTACTTCCTCAAACTTCAATGATGCACAGTTGAGTACTCAGCTACATCATAAATCTGTCTTAATTCTGCAACTCTCAAATGTTCATGCTTTCTGCTTTTTTGGGCCTTTCTTATTCCGTTTGGTCTGGTTCATAGGTTGGAACAGCAGCTGGGATCTTTTAATTGGCATGGGCTCTTTTGGGATGGACTGGAATCAGAAGAGCTCCATGCTGTGGGATTGGGAGAATGTGCCGATGATAGGAAACAGCACAAACGAGAATCCCAAGAATGTGATGCAGTCTGAACCAAAATTTGCAGGTGTTGGAGCTGACACAGGTCATGAATCAGGCCATTCTTCTGGTGGTACTTTCTCTTCTAGCTCGGAGATTGGATATGGCTCATCTAAGAGTTCCATATCCGCATCGATTGATTCTTCGTCCAAATTGGGGAACAACATGGAGCTCAACTTTGCATCTGTCAAAGAGATTGATAGGAGCATGAGCAAGAATACAGACCTGTGCAAGGTTGATGACACTGGAACTTCCCGGTCATCGGTGGTAGCAGCCAGCCATGGGGAGCCCTTAATTGGCCTGAAGCTTGGCAAGAGAACCTATTTTGAAGATGTCTGTGGAGGGACTAATGTCAAGGGCTCTTCATCGGGTGTGAGTGTGGCAACCCCATCTCCTGCTCTGGCCAAGAAGGCAAAGGTGGCTCGTCAGAACGCTCTGAATTCTTACTGTCAAGTTGAAGGCTGCAATATCGATCTCTCTTCTGCTAAAAGTTACCATCGAAAGCATAAGGTCTGTGAAGCTCACTCCAAGGCTCCCAAAGTTGTTGTTGCTGGTCTGGAACGACGCTTTTGCCAACAGTGTAGCCGGTGAGATGCTTGGTGACAAAATATGTTGTCTGCTTGTTCTCTTGAATTCCTTATCTTGGCACTCTTGATTAAGGTTTTTCTGACCTCTGTCTTTTCTTTGAACTTCCACTGTTTTTTTGTAGGTTCCACGCTTTAACTGAGTTTGACCAGAAAAAACGAAGCTGTCGCAGGCGCCTCATTGATCACAATGCCCGCAGACGGAAGCCACAGCCTGAAGCAATTTCTTTCAGTTCATCAAGGCTCTCTACAATATTTTTTGGTAGTACCAAGCTTATCCTCATTTTTCATTTCCCAGTTTAAAAATCCTTTTTTCCATAGATACTGCCAGCAAACTTATTGATACTAAAATATGTCAAGTTTCAACTTTACCTTTTATTATGCCATCTCTTTGTACTGTTATTTCTCCACATCTTCAGAAAGAAAGATTACTCTGCATAATTGCGCATAATGAATTGGGGCATAGAAGTTGTTAAGTATCTGAGTAAGCATTAGTTCAAATTTCTACAAATGCTCATCGAGTCCACTGCATCCGTAGGTTGTACGAAAGAGGCTTTAACCTTAATAACAAGCTATTTGTTCTCTTATTGTCTCATTAGCTTAGTGCTGAAATTGTTGTGACCGTCCTAAACAGATGGAAGGCAACATACAAGTCTTCTATTTGGTCAAGCTCCTTATGGTCAAATGAGAAGCTGTGCAAGTTCTTCGTGGGATAACACAGGACCAGGAGGCTTCAAATTTACAGAAACAAAAGCTCCTTGGTTAAAGCCAACAAGAGCTGCAGGTGTTGATGGGATGCATGTATCTAGTCAGCAGGCGTTGAACAATATACTGCCACATGGAGCACATCATAGTTTTGATGGTATCATGGCATTCAAGGAAACCAACACGAAGGTCCTTAGCCAAGGTATTTCATTTCTCTAGCAATTTGTGAATGATCTAACAAAAGCAATAGGTGAGACATTAACTTTCCGAAAGCAAAAGATGAGATAATGATAATAAGGTTCGGTCTTTTACTTGCATAAAAACTGTTCTCATGACAATTCCTAACCGGGAAAAATAGTATAGATGGATGAACCTATGTAGTCCTTTGAGGATATATTTTATATTTTTGAGATAATGAGGAGCCATTTTCTATCATTGTACCTTTTGGATGTGTCTTCTAAATTGTAGGTGATTCTTGGAGCTTCTTTGAAGTTATTAAATGACATATAACTTTCTGATCTTAGGACATATAGCTTTATCATTTAATTAAATAAGTTCTTATTTTTACAACAAGAGAACCTGATTGCCAGTTCGTTCTTCTCCTTGTTTTCTCTTTTCCAGTAACTTTTGATTAAACTCATACTTTTGTCTGCATTAGCTTCTAACTAAACGTTAACAGTATTATTATATTATGCAAGTGTTGATGCAGCAACACTTGAAGCTCATCCATTCTAGCAGAGCTGTCAACATCCTCCATTTGCTGACACCTTAACCTTGAGTCAACTCACTGATAATGTGGCTACAAGAAATAACATGTGAAAACAACTTTGCAGAATGCAGACCCTACTCCTTGCAATCTAGGACAGCTTGTAGTGATATGTGTAAGGTGGGTGGTATATATTGATATCATGGTTGGCTTGCAGCTCTGGTATGTTCTGTGTGAAACAGACTGCAATCACCAAAACTCCGAAAGCCATGCTTCATTTATTGTGGCTGGTAACCACCCCACATATCATATTCCTGCATTTTATTCAACTCTTGTATAATGACTAGCATCAGAATGCCCAGCACTTAATTGAGTGCATGATAATTGAGTGTACAATGGAGGAATGCTCTCGGGTGGCAGTAGCAATACCAAGAGGAAGAGATCACTTAAATCAGAGTCCAAATTCTTATAATAGCTGTTTCTTGCATGTTTTTTCTGTAATCTGTCTATTAGCTAACCCCATCCGTTGCTATTTTCACTAAGTTGTAAGACATGATTTATGCGCTGTTCTTGCGGTCCTTTTCCTCTTCTATAAAATCAGAGAGCAGATCTCCTGCCTCTCTTTTCAAAAAATAATTGTGTACAGTGCCTAGCTTCAGAATGTCGTAATCATGCATGATTCTGCCTCAGCACCTTGAGTGTGCAATAATGTTTTTTGATCAATAGTGTGTAATAATGTTACACATGCAGGAAAGCTTTTGTTTTTGACAAAAGTGGAGGGAGTAATAATCTGTTAGATAATCTAATGCAGATAATTAATTCTAGTAGGACAAGATCCTATAATGATCATTAATTCTAGGAGAATTATCTTTACTGAAATTTCTTTTATGCACCCTATCTATAGTTACCAGGATATAGATGACTTCAATTACAGTTGCGAATGCAGCGATTATAGCCTTCAAATGTCTGTTAAAGCACTCATATGTATCTTTTGATTATCTATGAGCATAAAACTTACAGTTCTACCTTCAACTCATTTTCAGGCATGGAAGCTTCTGCTGTTGCTGCCAACTCTGCTGGAGGCCCGGACATTCAGCGTGCTCTCTCTCTTCTGTCAATCAATTCAGTGGGTGCTGCCAACCTCCAGCCAGGTTCTCAGATGCACTCTGGTGTCACAGCCATCGCCGGCAACTCCAACCCTGTCATGATCTCATCATCACCTGCGCTCTGGCAAGGCGGCCTGTCCCTACATCAGCAGGCGCAGTTTCAGGCTTTCGATGGCCTGAGCAACAACCACGCCACACCACACCAGCTCCAGCTCCCAAAACCTTCCTATGACAACTCCCACTATGACCAGATGCACTGATGTTGCAGCAATCGGCATGGTTTCTGCTCCTTGAACTTCTGAACTTCTGAATTGCTTTCTTGATGTTCCCTACCTGAAGGCACCCCGGTTGGTGACCTGAAGTCTGAAGAATAAAGGCGTACAAAACTTAGCTTGAATTGATTCGAAACTCAACTTGAGCTTGCCAATTGCCATTAGTCGCTTATCATGTGCTTGAATAAATCATCCTAGTGATACTCTGTATCTGAATTGCTTCAGCAAGTGATCATATCATCGGATTCTTATTTGTTTACATTTTTTGAGATCTCCGTACCTGGAATGGAACACTGATCAACATCATTTTTTAGAAGCCCTTCAACGAAACAAATGATGGGCCTTGAAATTTAAGCAGCCAAACAGGCCGGTGGGTATGGCCACTGGGCTTTACGTACTCCTACTCCAATTAACCATTGTAGACTTGTGTCGTTGATGTATTTTATTTTTTCTAGATTAACCATTGTTAATTAGTACTTAGTGTCACTGGGCCTAACATATTCTTGGTGTAATTAACCATCGTAAGACTGTGTTGTTGCATCATTTTATTTTTAATTAGCCATTGTTAATTAGTACTTAGTGTAACCTATATGACTATAGGGCTCTTAAACTTGAGGCCCTGAAAGTAGCACACTTTGTTTCTGCTAATATACGAGTATGCATGCAACCCCCAACCTCCGGCGTGGTGCTAGACATAACTAGAATGGTTTCAGAAGCTGGACCCGGTCATGGCGCCTGGCCGCGCCACGCTCGTCGGCCGCGAGCCGCACACACTGCTGCGTCCATCCCCGCCCTTGTCTTCTCCGAACATGGATGGTTCGCCGCCCTCTGTTCCAACCCCAACCCCTTTGAATTCCGATGCGATAAGAGGTAGATTGCGCCTCTGGGGAATTGCCGGCCCATCTTTCCCCTCCTCGATGGCCGCCGTCGTCCGTCGTCCGTGCCGGCTGGCTTCGCCGGAGAAACTCGGTTAACTGCACGAGAAAATTTGTAGAAATGTCCCTTTCTTTGAATTTTGTGTCCTAAAAACCACCCCTACCATTTAGACAGCTAACAATAATAGCGGTCCAGTTTTGGGTGGATCCGAAATGTTCGATTGTTCATGTACGGTTTAGATCGACGTGGAGCAAACGTTGCCGGCGGCCACATCTGTACGTAGTGGCAGCTCGATCTCACTCAGTCACTCTCCCGTCGTAGCCTGTCTGGTGATTAATTATCATTTTCATATATATAAGACAGGGTCGTAACTAATTCAGGGCTGGCTGTAACTTACTTTAGGTCTAATTAATACCACGATTCATAAAAGTAATTGGTTTGCTTACTATAGTTTTCGATCATCTTGTGAGCGGATGACTATGGTATAAGAGATTGTGGCAATTAATTAATTAGAGCAAGCTATATTTTACCTATATTGTTCAGCCATATATAACTTACTTTAGGTCTAATTAATATTAGAGTTCACGAAATCATAGTAACCAATCTATTTACTATAGTTTTTGACCATCTCGTTTTGCCTGACATTTAATTATCATCTTCGTATATAAGATTGTGGTAACTAATTCAGAGCTAGTTATACCTTACCTATATCATTCACCGATATATAACTTTAACTCTATCTAATACCAGGACTCATGAAGTTCTATCTAATATCAGGGTTCATAAAACCGTATCTACTTGCCACGGTTTTCAAATATCTCACCTACTGACAGTTTATGGAAATCGGTTTGATAATTATCAGACAGGGCTGGTAACAACAACGGTAACCGGTCCAAATAATTTCGTTATTCTGGTCAATAAAGAGACCGGAAGTTATAATTTCATTATCTTAAAAACGAAATCATAATGCAGTTATAGTACATTACTAAAAGATTGTTTCCGGTGTTTGTCATGCATGGTGGTCCGGTGTCAGGGAGGCCAAATGGGGAATATTCTCCTGTACTGAGAGTAGCTGATGGCGCAGTTTTTCCTGAAGGTTCAATAATCTCCTGTTGAATGTGACACACAAATCATTTCATCAACTATTCCTCCATTTCATACTATGAGCCATTTAATTTTTTTTTCTAGTCAAATTTCTTTAAATTTAACCAAATTTAAATAAAAATATATTAACATCTACACTATCAAATAAATATACTACTCAAATATATTTTGTGGTGGATTTAATAAAACTAATTTAGATATTATAGTTGTTAGTATATTTTTCTATAAAATTAGTCAAAGCTAAATAAATTTTATTAAAAAGTAAAATGACTTATAATATGAAATGAACGGAGAGTAGCTTGATAAACAACAAAATGTAGAAGAATTCTGATGCGTTGACGATTTATTGCTTTTGATCAGTTTTGCCATGTAAATCTTGATTCCAGAAAGCGTCACTTACTTTGCTGAAGACCAGTTATGAGTTTATGAGTTACACTTGCTGAGGGAACTCCCCGTCCTCTAATTGCAGGTTGATCAGAACCCTTGCTGCTCGGTGCAACGGAGCTGGATCTCTCACCCTGAATGCTCCAATGAAATTAAATCAGAGTGCTTTGTGAATGAGAATGCACAAATTTGCGAAGGAAATACTCAGAAACCAAATTTGCAAAAGAGATATTCAGAAACCGAATTTGCAAAAGAAATCTTCAGAAACCAAACTTGCAAAGCAAGCTGTTGCCTGTTGGTGTCACCAAAAGTTGTGACGTGATGAACGTTGCCGCTCTTGCACTGTGCAGTTATTCAGACAAATGTTGTTGTCACAACTCACAAGGTTTCGTTGGCATTCACATGCCGAAGCTGATCGGCGGGTCCAGCGAAGCGAAGGCGGCGCGGCGGTGTTCAAGCTGAAAGGTCCAAGATTTTAGGTCCATAATATCATCGTAAATTTATTAACATAAACTTATCACTTAATAATCATGATTTTTAATGGAACGTTGAGATCATTATATAAGTTAGATTAATATTATCAACACTAAAAACTAGATTAGATAATAGTACTTAAATCGACCAATAATAAGTTGTTGGCATCTGACAGCAATCGTAGTGTATCTGCACCTATAGTTGGCGCAGTCGCCTCAGCTGCACAAGCAGATGGGGGTGTGCCGTGTGCGGCAAATTCGAGCGGGTGTTCAAGGTCAGCCCCGTGTTCAGGGCAGAAGACACCAACACGCACCGGCGTCTGTGTGAGTTCGTTGGACTTGATATGGAGATGGCAATCAGAGACAATTGCTTTGAGGTAAGTGTGATGGGCTAGGGTTTTGGGCCTAGCCCATCCAGCCGTGTGAATAGTATCCGTATGGTACTGTTTACATGAACAGTACTGTCGAGTACCGTAGAAAATCAAGAGTTGTGTTAGGTTTCGGGTTAGGAGTTCTATTTCCTTAAAAGTACTATTTCCTTATTAGTCCTATTTTTTTAAGAGTAGCTAGGAAGTTATTTGTATTATAAATATGGCCTTAGGTTAAAGAAATAAAGCAGTTAAGAATTAAATCAAAGAAGACCGGGTTGGAGCCCTACCTCGCTAGCACGGAGGCTACCGCGCCGACGAGGCTAGGGGCCAATTCTGGCCATGTGTTCTAGAAATTCCGATGC
Source organism: Zizania latifolia (assembly GCA_000418225.1). Lineage (NCBI taxonomy): Eukaryota > Viridiplantae > Streptophyta > Magnoliopsida > Poales > Poaceae > Zizania > Zizania latifolia. The sequence continues at coordinate 117,356 of KE371507.1, read as the reverse complement.
ACGTGACAACTTGGTTGCTGCACATGGTAACTTGGTATCAGAGCCCACTTTCCTTGGGCGCTCTCGTTGTTCGCTGGCGATGACTATCGATGGTTCGGCTGCCACGCCGCCACCAGTAGGAGACATGCTCAGGGACATTCTTCCGAGTGATGCGGGACATCCGTCGCGATGTTCAGGAGATACACGAGATGATGTAGCACACCAATCGAAGGCTCGATGACATTCTACAATGACAGGCCAACACCGTCGCCCTCAACCGCCTAGCACACGGCTCAGGCGAGATTGTGACCCCCTGTAGATATCACGCCGGCAATAGCGACACGCAGCCGGCTGCCTCACCTGTTGCCGATTCACCAAAGCCGTCGCCGCAATTTTTAGACTGCTTGGGTTCGTTCCCGTCCATGGCGTCACTATCTTCTACACCAGATGACGACGTTAGGGCACTGGGCAGTCCATCGGATAAAGTACAGGCGCTGCAAGCCTCTAATTTTGAGAAAGTCCAGGAGGATTACGCACTGAACCAGACATGGCAAGGCCGAGCAGATCAAGGTGTGCCACCCACATCATGGGTCCCCCGCGGTGAGTTCATGCGGCGATACCACGCTATCTAGCTCAAGGATGAGCTGCTTTTCGATGGCGGGGGAGATGTCAGGTGCGGGCGGGCTAGGCCACAGTTTGGAGTTATCCTATCTCTATGAGGGATGAGATGGGGTCCACCTCAAGCCGAGATGTAAAAGGGTTGAGTCTAATTTGTGTTAGGTGTCAAGTTAAATTTAATGTCGTCCAATAGCTCGAGGGTGATCTGCTCAAAAAGAGGGGTGTAGATGTTATGGGCTAGGGTTTTGGGCCTAGTCCAGCCAGCCGTATGAAGAGTACCCGCGTGGTACTGTTCACATGAACAGTACCCACTGGGTACTATAGCAGATTAGGAGTTGTATTAGGTTTAGAGTTAGGAGTCTCATTTCCTTAAGAGTCATATTTTCTTAAGAGTAGCTAGGAGGTTATTTGTATTATAAATATGGACCTAGGCCAAAGAAATAAAGTAGCCAAGAATTAGATCAAAGAAGGTCGGGTTGGAGCCCTACTGCGTCGATGAGGCTAGGAGCCAATTCTAGCCATGTATTCTAGAAATTTCGATACACGTGGCAACTTGGTTGCTGCACGTAATAGTAAGTTTGCCATTTAGCTCTGCTATTTGTGAATTCAACTGTGCCAAATGATGTAGCTGCATGAACACTGACGTGATGTTTTTGGATAGGCTGTTTGTTGTCAGGTGAAGCTAGCGAAAAGAACTGCAGCTAGAGGAACTCGAGGCCATAGGCAGGCAGCATCTGTTCAAACCTTTGAATGTAAAAGTATATGGTAACTTCTCATCAAATTCAGATGCAAGATAGATGCTTTTAATTTGTGCTGCTAGCCCAATAATATGGTTGAAAATGGATCCAACATGGATAAATATTAATGATATCATATTCATTTTCATATTTTTTTAATTTGAATTTAGATACAGATACTCAAGATATGGATAAAAAATGAATGCTATTAGATATGAATATGAAGCGAATATAGATCGAAATGAATACGATTACAGATATTTATCGGAACAATGTAGAGGCACATATGCTTGCGTAATTGCTACTTGTCTTTGAAGATTCTATCACAATTCTATAAAATCAAGACAAAACAATACATCACATATATAAAGCACTATGGATTCAAACATTATGGGTTCACATGGCTTCAAATAGCACTTTTTGCACATGAAATTAAAATTTAGCAGCAATAAAATTAATGGAGATTCAGGTACTGATTCAAATTGGACAAGAGCAGCTGATTCTAACTTCAAGCCCTATCACCTCCCTATGACCTAGGAGGGGCAGCCGGGCCGAGGGACGGGGCAGGGATTTCTATAAGGCTCTATTTAGAAGCCCAAAACCCATCATCTATTCTACGTAGATGGAACAAGATTTTAAATTAAAACCTTTCAGTCCATCATGTGAAATGGGTCGAGATTAACTACCATAGAAAATCCTATTAGTGATGGGTAATAACCTCTATTAGTGACACACAAGTCTACCATCACTCTTATCTCGTCAGTGATGTCATTTGTGATGGGTGTTTACCCGTCACTAAAGGGAGGCCTATCGGCTCACCTGTTATGGCCCTTTAGTGACGGGTCGTAATGTCACCCGTCACTAAATAGTTCTTTAGTGATGAATGATTATTGTCACTTGTCACTAATATTATGGTCATTTTAAAAAATTATTATTATTTTTAGGCTGTATCCTGAATCAAAGCCAGGATTTGGTAGCCAACATATCCAACATTTCAGAGCACATCACAAACAATTCATCACAGAACACAGATAATTCATCACAGAAGATTTATAACCAAATTAATATCACATATATTAACTTCTAACTTATTATCTCGAAGAACATTGCTAAAACAAAGTTCCATAAGATTAACTTCTAACTTCTAGCTAACTTCTATCTTTCACTAGGGCATTCCCTGAGAACGATATCAAGAGCTTGAATAGTGTCCTGTAGAGATTCTCTCTATCTACCCACCATGAATTGCTTAAGGCTATACATGTCTAGTTTTATAGCCTCTTTTATGGTCACCCTATACTCCTCCCTGAAGAAAAAAGAATTAGTATAATATGCACAATGGTTATCAGTGCAAAAAGGAAAATAGACAGGAAGATATCATACTCTAGGTTTACACCACATACATGATAGCATCAATTACACCATTGTTGATGTTAAAATAGAAAACGCATACTGTGCCAACTTCTAACGTGTTATCTCGAAGAAATTGGCTAAAACCAATAGTTAGATAGCACCGTCTATCCATAGATTTATGCACCGTAATTGGGACTGTCTCAGTACCTACTGCTGCCACTTGAATTTTGGTGGTCTGCTGGTGTAGGTGAGGTGTGATGTACTTCTTGCAGTACTATATTGAAAAGTACTATTACAATAAAATTTGTACAAAGCTAGTTAGATAGGCCAAGTGCATATATGTAGATGTTGCTTTTCTGACATATGCAAAGAGCTTACTACCGATTTCTTATTGATGATAAAGTTATTTATTGTGCAGACATATAACTAGGTCATAGAGGATAAACTTGCCGAGATGTCTTGCAGGAGAGCCTTCCTTGCTGGAATTACATCTGTATGATTTCTGAAATAACAGATGTCCTTCAGTTGGTCCATTTTGTCGGTGTCGACCTCCCTGGCTATCAGCTTCTCCTTCTTCTTCATAGCATTGCTAGGATCCTCACCTGCCATTATAAAAAACCAATTTAATTAAGTACATAAACAAAATATACATGTCTAGTAAGTAATATCAATTTGTTATAGATACCGCTATCACTGTTCTTCACTTTTATGGCTATTGTGGTCTTCTTATTACCATAGTTTGTGTAAATAGTGGCCGTAACAGTCAATGGGGGTTCCATTGTTAGTACCACATAGTCCCCTTCTGTTAGGCTGACTCATTTGCTAAATGCGGGCCATCCTTTGTGGAGGCATACCCTGTCTCCACAGCTCGCAACCTCAACCTCTATAGTGCACCCATCTTTTGTTAATATCCTAAGGGTATTACCAGCGTGAATGTTATTGCTATCGCTAAAGTTTTTTGTTCGAAACTACAACAGTAAGATAATATCGCATCAGTTTGTTAGTTTTATTACCACACAAATAGAATATACAATGTACAATGTATAAACCTGGTGTCAGGGATGTGACCTCCGGGTACCCCCGCAGTTGGGCTTATCGAGGGCAGGCCAAGACCAACATTGATCGTCCGGTATGACTCATAAATAGGGATTTGATTTTGATAAGGAAAGTTGAGTCCTTATCGAGCAGTTAAGCTCTGGATATGATATTAAGAGATTTATTTGTATCGAAATCCTTGTAATTAGGGATTTAGCACCTGAGTTTGGTAGGCAATCCTAGATCGACTCGGGATAGAGTCCTGGGTTGTTAGGCTCACCTTCTGAGTATATAAAGGAAGCGAGACCCCCCAAAGGACAAGCTTTTCAGCATATTTTCTTGCTTTCGACGCCCAAGCCTCCATAGCTTGATTGCATCGTATTGTAAGATCCACCATCATATTATACACCAGAACACTGTACATAGGGCTATTATAAACCTTGGCTCTTATGTTTTAGAGTTGACCATCAGGTTCAAAAGCATTACGCTTCCCTTACACACATCTAATCTCTACCTCGGGTACCCTCTTAGGTGGACTGAAAGGTGATTCACCGACAATGTACTTCGTTACCGAGTGGACCGAAATACAACTACCCCAGAGCTGAGAAGAAAAAGAATACTGGACAATGTACTACGATGGCTCTCTCAGCATAGACGGCGCCAGTGCAAGAATTCTCCTTATCTCTCCAAAA
>KE371507.1:80380-94771 GCA_000418225.1 Zizania latifolia | reverse complement strand
TGATATTATAGTTAAGTTGTAAGTATATTTTTCTATAAAATTTGTCAACGTTTAAGAAATTTGACTTATAAAAAAATGAAGAACTTACAATATCGAACATATAGAGTAGTATATGGAACAGATGGAGCAGTAGGATATGTAACTCACAAATCATTAATTATATTGTATTTTTGTTCCATTTTAGTTAACTCACAATTATTAGTAGTGATCTATTGCATTAACATGGACTCTATTGTCTTTAATATTTTTTAATATGGATTCCATTTATTTATGAACGGCACGAGACGTGCACTCACGTACTGTTTGTTTTAATCGAGATAATATAATCCCATGTTACAATTGATAACACCCGATAGTAATTACCTTAATTCGCTCCACTCTTTCACGGTACCAACTACAACAAATTTTCTCTCTGAAAGTAATATCCTACAGCCGACACAAGGTATATAACCACTTGCAAACAACATCATATAGGTATGGTTGGCAACCACCTATAGGTACGTACTGGTCACGATATTGGTATTACTAGAGTGACACTGACAATACGAAATTATTAGTGATGATTCTATAATGGGAATTAAAGAGTGCAACTGTGTTGGTTTCATATAATACGGAATTATTAGTGAAGGTTCTATAATGGGCATCTAAAAGGTGATATTGTGTTTGTTTCAAAACCAGCACCTAAAGTATCACCAAATCAACACAGATAATATTTTTGAGTATTTTTAAGTTACGCTAGCAGCTATTATTTATATCTTCGCATAACCGACACATATAAGATATAGTGACTATTGAGTGATCGGTTCAGGATAGTCCTGTATATAGGGCCGGCCCTGAGGGGGTCCTATGGCGCCACCACCCCCGGCCCCTACATTCCGGTGGGCTCCTATAAATGTAGGTCCAGTATACATATAGGATTTGGACTCCAATTCTTCAAACAACCAGCCCGGACCACGCGCTAATCATCCAATGAGCCAATCACGCGACTACGCGAACACGAAAAGTCCAAAAGGCAAGTTGTGATTTCCTGCGTCTGCCGACTGGTGGTCTGCCATTCCCCGTTCACCGTTGCCGTCTACGAGCGCCGCGCCTGGCGATTTGCCGTATTGCCGTTGTCGACTGCCGTTGCTCACTTGCCCGTTTGCGTGTCACGTTGTCACCATAGATCCGTAGTGCCACGCCTCCTGTGGGCTGTGGCCTGCTGCCTGTGTAGCCTGCGTGGCTGCGCACAGGGCCGAGTGGCCAACACGGCCGCATAGCTGTTCATCTGTCGATCTGCTGACTACGATCTCCAGTCTTAAGATTCTGCTGTATTGTGTTCTGCAAGGTGCGCCCTATTGTTGCCTGATTAGTTAGATTAGATTAAGTTAAACATTTAACCATTTAAGTACTAATTAGTATCAAGTGTCTAGTGATTATTTGATTAGTGAATAGTAATTACTTGATTAGATAAGATTTTAGATTCTACAGTAAGGTAGTGTTTCACTGTTTCCGTGTTTAAATGTTTAATCAGTTTGATGCTTATTTTTTAATACTTTAACATAATCAAGTCATCAAGAGACGTTAAATGGTTTGGTAACTTTATGCATTGAGAAGCAATTGTTGGATAAGATTGATATTGATATCGTCATCAATAACTTCACATCAAGGAACGTCAGAAGAAATTTTTGAGGTAACTTAATATGCACATATTATTCTATATCAATACTATTTTAGGATGTATTTTAATTGTGTATCGATAAGGGCCCCTAAAATTTATTTCGCCGCGAGCCCCTTAAATCTTAGGACCAGCCCTACCTGTATATGCTAATTTTAGAAAGAACCGATACATATACAATGACTCAACTATATGTGCTAGTTTATGTTGATTATATATATGTGTGTGTGTGTGTGTGAGCTTTTATGTGTGAGATCATGTGTATGATCATTGATTTATAATGAATAAATTAGTTTTGATATTGATATGTGATGAACAAATTAGTTTTGATTGGTTTAAGTGGTCGAACACTTTGGTCGAGTTGTCGAGCACTCTTGTCGGGCACTTAGTACTCAGCACTCGAGAAAACATAGCCCTCGAGAGAATTCAGCACCCGAGAGATTTTAGCACTTGGGATTTTGGATCACTCAGATTTTTTATGTTCGAGTTGGATCATGTACTTTAAATTGTTTATTTAAGAAATACACAATGTTTCTAATTGATTGGAATGATTGAGTAAAGTTAGAAAAAATTGATTGGAATGTCTGAGTTAGGTTGGAAAAAATTGCTTGGACTGATTGAGTCAAGTTGGAGAGAACTTGTTCTCGAGAAAAGGGTTTCTTGGTTTGTTCTTGTGCAGGCATTGTTTGAGGGCGAGTCGTGGTCGATGATAGGATCAAAACTAGGCTCAGGTAGAAGCTGAGGTTTAGAACGGTCGAGGATGTCATGCGAGACGGTCGGGCTAGAGAATACGGCACGTGAAGAGAAGGTTTTCATATGGCATACGTGGGATGCGTGCCAATATGAAAAGGATGTGAGGTTTTCATATGGTGTACGCGGGATGCGTGCAGATATGAAAAGAGAGAAAAATTTGGGAGTTAGGATTTGAAGGATTCATAAGAGATATGGATTCCTAGTTAGAATAGAATTCCAAAAATTATTAATTTCGTGGCTCATGGTGACAGCCATAGGGGATTATAAATAGACTAGAGGAGAGAGCGAACCAGATGTACGAGGAACAAGAGAAAAATTAGGGTTTAGCCTTTTGCTCTTCCATCTAGGGCTTTATTCATGATTTGGTGAGGGGTGCTTTAGAATTGCATCTTGTAAACACTTTTATGCAATAAAGATTTATCTTCAAGCATCAAGGATTGTGGTATCACGTTCTTTCTTCTTAATGTTCATCGGTTTATATCGTTTTGGCTTATTCTGTGATTTCACTTTTACTTACGATTTAATTTGAAATGATTCATCTAAAATCTTGCTAGGATATTGAGAAAGATATCTGAAAAGTTTCATTGGTTAATTCCTCGTATTTTTAGATTAATTAAGGTTTTAATTTTTAGATCGGATCTGTTCTGTTTTTACGCTACAGCAAATCTCGAGGATCATAACTTTTGATTGAAAACTCGGATTTGAGTGAAACCATATGGGAAAGTTTTATATTGAAGTCTAGTTTATTGTGTTAAAATTTTAGATCAATCCTAGTTACGGTTTTAAAGTTATGCTCATTTTATCTTTCCTTGGTCAGGCTGTTTTCAGCTCTTGAAAAATTTACTGAGTACCTGAGAAAGCCCTCGGGAAATTCAAGAACTCTTCAAAAAATTTCCTGAGTCCACGGGAATTTCAGTCTGGTCGGGAATTTTGCTGATTGGTCAGGAATTAGTTTTCTTATTTTGTTTTTGGAGTTATTTTTGGGGTACTGCAACCATTCATCTCCTCTGGTTGCCGTGGTTAGTGTATTTCGATCTTACAGTTGGTATCAGAGCTTGGTTACTGTTTTGTTTTTGATCTTAACCGATCTAAACAATCACCATGGCATCCGAGAGATTTTCAACTAAGCCTTATATTTTTTACGGAATTGATTTTCAGTTTTGGAAAACAAAGATAGAGGCTTACATCATGTCACAGGGTTTTAACATATGAAAAAAGGTTTTTAAACCATATGATCAACCTTCTGATAATCAAGTTAATGATACTAATAAGGCTACTTTTGAAGCAAATTGCAAAGCTCAAAACTTGATTATCAATGGTGTTGGGCGTTCTAATTTTGATCGTATTTCTTATTTTTCTTCTACGCATGAGATGTGGAATGCTCTTTGTGCCTATTATCAAGGCTCTTCTACAATCAAGGAAGGCTCTCCTCGAGTGTAGGCCTTGAGAGCGAGGAAGGAGAACATATGGCTAGTATAGTCCGAATGTTCATGCCATATGTCTGGTGATAAAAATTGGTTCTCCTCCCTCACACGTGCATCCCGGTGTGAATCGGTGACTTTTGGGGATGCTTCTACTGCGCCGTCATTACAAAAGATACAGTCAAGGTAAGTGATAAATTTATGTTCAAAGATGTAACTCTTGTTAACAATCTGAAATATAACTTATTTTCTGTATCACAAATGATTGATGATGATCTTGAGGTGTGCTTTAAAAAAATTTAGTTGTGAAGTTCTTTATGCCTCCGGTGATCTTGTGTTTGAGATTTCACATTTTGGAAGAGTTTTTAAAGCTGATTTTCATTCACCTTTATCTTCTAAGATTAAATTTCTAGTTGCCAATGATTCTAAAGATTTATTCTTCTGGCATCGTAGACTTGACCATGTTGGTTTTGATCATCTAACTCGTGTTAGTGATTTGGATCTTATTCGTGGCTTGCTAAAACTTAAGGGTATTGGTGATTTGGTTTGCTCTTCTTGTTGTCATGCCAAAATGGTTTCTAGCTCACATGCTCCTATTACTTTGGTTATGATAACTGTACTGATCAACTTTTACACATGGATATTGTTAGACTAGCCAGAGTTCAATCTGTTAGAGGAAAGTGGTATATTCTTGTCATTGTTAATGATTTTTCTAGATACTCTTGGGTTTTCTTTATAGCATCTAAAGATGAAACTTTTGGTCTTTTTCAAAACTTGGTTCTTGGGCTTTCTGTTGAACTCCCGAGAGCACTAAGAGCAATTAGAAGCGACAATGGTACTGAATTTAAGAATTCATCTTTTGAGTACTTTTGTGCTAAAAAAGGTATTGAACATCAGTTTTCCTCACCTAGAGTTCCATTACAGAATGGTGTTGTTGAAAAAAAATAGAACTTTGGTTGAGATGGCTAGGACAATGCTTGATGAACATCAGACTCTAGGAAGTTTTGGGCTGAAACAATTTCTGCAGCTTGCTATATTTCAAACAGAGTTTTCTTACGATCAAAGCTGCGCAAAACTTCTAATGAGCTTTGTTTTGGACATAGACTTAGTGTTTCTCTCACTTGAGAGTTTTTGGGTATAAATGCTTTGTGTTGAAATATATAAATTTGGATAAATTTGAAGCAAGATCTCAAGATGGCAATTTTCTTGGTTACCCTGCTTATACTCGTGGTTATCGTGTACTTATGTAGAAACTAACAAGATTATGGAGACTTGTAAAGTCATTTTTGATGAGGCTAGTTCTGGTTCTAGACACGATATTACAGGTACAGGTGCACAGATTCAGCGGTAGGATGAAAGCATCTTTGTTGAGGAAAGTAATAAAAAAGACGTTGATGCGGTTGGTGGTCAGACCAATGTCCGAGTCGGGTCTGACCAGTACTTATAGGCTGTCGAGGAGAAATACCGACCACAAAAGATGAAGTCTCGATAACTTCGAATGTTCCTCGAGAGATCACTTCGTCCCTCGAAGATGTTGTACAAGACACTTCTCGAAATGTTTCTGCTCCTTTGCACATTCAATGTCAACATCCTCCTAAACAAATAATTATTAATCTCTATGAACATGTCACTCGTTCTAGGTTTGCGTCTCCTGACTCTCATGCTCATTTAGCTTTTGTTGCTTCTTTTGAACCCAAAGATATTTCTTATATTTTAACTGATGAATCATGGATCAATGCTATGCATGAAGAATTTAAAAACTTTGAACGCAATAAAGTCTGGAATTTAGTTGAACCTCCTCAAGGGCATAATATTATTGCAACTAAATGGGTTTTTCGAAATAAACAAAATGAGGATAGTTTAATTGTTAGAAACAAATCTAGGCTTGTTGCTCAAGGATTTACTCAGGTGGAAGGTTTAGATTTTGATAAAACTTTTGCTCCTGTTGTTAGAATTGAAGCCATCAAACTTATTTTAGCTTTTGTTGCATCTAAAGGTTTTAGATTGTATCGAATAGATGTTAAAAGTGATTTTATTAATCGTTTAATCAATAAGGAAGTTTATGTTAAACAACCACCTGGCTTTGAAAATCCTAAATTTCTGAACCATGTTTTCAAGTTGTCCAAAGCTTTATATAGTTTAAAACAAGCTCCTCGAGCATGGTATGATAGGTTGAAATCTTTTCTACTCGAGAAGGGTTTTGTTATAGAAAAAGTGGATAAAACTTTATTTCTTTTCAAGCAAGGCAATGATCAACTTTTTGAACAGATTTATATGGACGAAATTATCTTTGGTTATTCATCTCACTCCTTGGTTTTTAAATTTTCTGAGACTATGTGCAGAGAGTTTGAGATGAGTATGATGGGTGAGTTGACGTACTTTTTGGGACTACAAATCAAGCAGACAAAAGATGACACTTTTGTTCATCAGAGTAAGTACACCAAGGATCTTCTTCGGCGTTTTGACATGAAAAATTGCAAGCCAATTTCTACATCGATGGGAGCTACTTCTACTTTGGATCCTGACGAGGATGGTAATCCTATCGATCAAAAAGAATATCACAGCATGATCGGCTCACTTTTGTATCTCACTGCATCGAGGCCGGACATTCAATTTTCTGTCTGTCTGTGTGCTCGATTTCAAGCTTCTCCTCATATTTCAAATCGGCAAGCTATCAAGCGAATACTCAGGTATCTCAAATTTACTCGAGAACTTGGCGTTTGGTATTCTACTTCCTTAAGTGTTAGTTTAAGAGCTTTTTTGATGCTGATTTTGGAGGTTGTAGAATTAATAGAAAAAGTACTAGCGGTACATGCTATTTCTTGGGAACATTACTTGTTGCTTGGTCATCTAGAAAACAATCTTCTGTTGCACAATCCACTGCTGAAGCTGAATATATTGCTACTACTAGTTTTTGCTCACAAGTTCTTTGGCTTGTTTCTACACTCAAGGATTATGAGCTTAATTGTGATCGTGTTCCACTTTATTATGATAACACAAATGCTATAAATATTGCTAAGAACCCAGTGCAACAGTCTAGAATAAAGCATATTGATATTCGATATCATTTTCTTAAAGATCATGTGGAGAAAAGTGATGTTGTGCTTCTTTTTATTGACACTGAGTTATAATTGGCAGACATTTTTATTAAATCTTTGGATTCTTCTCGCTTTGCTTTCTCCGTGGGGAGTTGGACATTGTTCATCCAATGGGTTTATTTTGAGGGGGATTTGCTTTTTCATTTGTATCATAATGCATTCATGTTCATTTTTAAGCATTGTTTATATTCAACATGAAAAAAAAAGAACAAAACATGAAGCTTTGATTTTTACATTCAGTTAATCTTTGTGCTTACTAGCAATATCTTATAAAATTGATGGATCACTAGTCTTGCTTTCATGTCTTTTAGTCTTTTATGAGCCTATAACATAGTTTTTGAGGGATATGGCGCATGACACATAAACATTCAAGTGAAAGATAAAGAAATATGTTGTGCTGATCTAGTGGCTAGTTTGAGTTAAATATTCTTATATATGTTCTAGCTGTGTTTATTTCACCATGATAGTGCTTTCAATTTTAGTACTGGCAGTATTATAGCTCATGCCATGTCAAAAATAATGAAATCTAAAAAAGAAAGTATGCAAAAGCATAGAAAGTTCAAAAAGAAAATAAAAGTATGCAAAAGCACAGAAAATTCTGCATTCATAAAAAAATGTTTTGCCTAGGTCGTCTCACGAGACTGCTTATCATTGCACTTTGATATGAACTTGGAGATGATCATAGATGACCAGACCATTAAAATGGAGACTGCTTATATGTGCAAGAACCTCACAATAGATCATGTGACTGAAGCTCAGGTGACACCATCTGTCTCTGGATCAGTGGTTGCTATGCTGAGATGGGCACTTGTGAAAATTTCATACAAAAGTTGTATGTATTAAATCTAAAATTTTCAATAACAATGAATAGCACTTTTAAGAGCACTAAGCGTTGTTTTGGATTTGTGGGCGCAGCTGAATTGTGTGTGAGGTATTTCTCTTGAATTGGTCCAAGTGAAAGCTAACATTAGAAATCATCGAAATCATTCAACTTTATGATTTCAACTTGAGAATTATGGCTTAGTTTCATCTAGAGGTTTTTAGGCATTATTGTTAGCTGGTTTATCTATGTATTTGATTTTGTGTTTCACGTGGATTACTTTAGATACACTTTAAAGCTCTCAAATCAAGAAATCAAAAAAAAGATGATGTTCTCATGATAATTTCTCTCTTTTAATTTACTTGATGAAATCATTGTTGAAGGGAGAGAAATTGGTTTTTGATAAAATCATTGTCTTTTGCAATCAATTTTCGAGGAAGTTTTATTTGTCGTTCTTTGAAAAAAACTTTGAGGGAGAAAAACTTATGCTTGTGCTCTCGAAAATCAAAAATTTCTTCGTGCTTTTTAATGATGTTGCCAATGTGTTTATCAAGGGGAAGATTGTGAGATCATGTGTATGATCATTGATTTATGATGAACAAATTGGTTTTGTTGTTGATATATGATGAACAAATTAGTTTTGATTGGTTTGAGTGATCGAGCACTTTGGTCGAGTTGTCGAGCACTCTTGTCGGGCATTTAGCACTCAACACTCGAGAAAACATAGCCCTCGAGAGAATTCAACTCTCAAGAGAATTTAGCACCCGATAGATTTCAGCTCTCGGGATTTTGGATCACTCGGATTTTTGATGTTCGAGTTGAATCATGTGTTTTAAATTATTTATTCAAGAAATACATAATGTTTTTAATTGATTGGAATGATTGAGTAAAGTTAGAAAGAATTTATTGGAACGTTTGAGTTAGGTTGGAAAGAATTGATTGGAGTGATTGAGTCAAGTTGGAGAGAACTTGTGCTCGAAAAAAGGGTTTTTTGTTTTTTCATGTGCCGGCATTGCTTGAGAGCGAGTCATGATCAATGACGAGATTGGAACAAGGCTCAGGGAGGTGCTGAGGTTTAGAACGGTTGAGGATGTCATGTGGGATGCTTAGGCTAGAGGATACGGCACGTGAAAAGAAGGTTTCCATATGGCATACACGGGATATGTGCGAATATAGAAAGGATGCGAGGTTTCCATATGGTGTACGCGGGATGCGTGTGGATATGGAAAGAGAGGAAATTGGGAAGGAGTTAGGATTTGAAGTTATCATAAGAGATATGAATTCCTAGTTAGATTAGAATTCCAAAAGTTGTTAATTTCGTGGCTCATGATGACAGCCATGGGGGATTATAAATAGACTAGAGGGGAGAGTGAAATAGATGTATGAGGAACAAGAGAAAAATTAGGGTTTAGCCTTTTGCTCTTTCATCTAGGGCTTTGTTCATGATTTGGTGAGGGATTCTTTGGAATTACACCTTGTAAATACTCTTATGCAATAAAGATTTATCTTCAAGCATCAAGGAGTGTGGTATCGCGTCCTTTCTTCTTAATGTTCATCGGTTTGCGTCGCTTTGGCTTATTGTGTCATTTTGCTTTTACTTATGATTTAATTTGAATTGATTTATACAAAACCTTGCTAGGATATTAAGAAAGAGATCTGAAGAGTTTCATTGGTTAATTTCTCGTATTTTTAGAGTAATTAAGGTTTTAATTTTCAGATCGGATATGTTCTATTTTTACACTGCAGCAAATCTCAAGCATCATAACTTTTGATTGTAATCTCAGATTTGAGTGAAACAACTCGGAAAAGTTTCGTATTGATGTCTAGTTTATTATGTTAAAATTTCATATCAATATGAGTTACCATTTTAAAGTTATGCCCATTTTACCATTCCTTAGTCAAGCTGTTTTCAGCTCTCGGGAAGGTCTCAGGAAATTTGCTGAGTCCTCGAGAAAGCCCTCGGGAAATTCGAGAACTCCTCGGAAAACTTTCTGAGTCCTCGGGAATTTCAGTCTGGTCGGGAATTTTACTGATTAGTCAGGAATTTGAATTCTGATTTTGTTTTTGGGGTTATTTTTAGGGTACTGCAACCATTCACCTCCCTCCGATTGCCGTGGTTAGTGTATTTCAATCTTACATTATGGTACAACAGGTACTTCTCAAGAAGGTAAGGGGTCAAATAAATCATGGCCCTTAATTATGTGTAATTAATTTAATTAAATAAAATCTGATATACAGTAAATAGGCTATAGCAAGTTACCCATAACCGTACTCCTGGCCACCGCCACCCCGTCCACCGTCCTCGCCACCGTGGCACCCCACCGCCTATCCGTCGTCGTCATCTCCACGGCACCCTACCACCCATCTGTCGCTACCATCGCCATAGCACCCCGCCACCTATCTGTCGCCCCCGTCGTCGTGGCGCCCCGCTGCCCCCATCATCGTGGTGCCCCACCGCCCATCCGCCACCACCGCTGCCCTGCGCCCCGACCAATGTGCCCCCACGCCTGACGCTACCCCGTGCCCGACGCCGCCCCATGACCGATGTCCCCCTATGCCTCGGTCAGCATGCACACGCACTCGATGCTGCCCTGCGACCAGCACCGCCCCACGCCCAGTGCCCGGTGTCGCCCTGTGCCCCTACTCTGGCTTGCACCCCGGTCGGCACCTCACCGCTCCACGCGTAGAAGAGAGATGAAGGAAGGAAAACAAGGGAAGGAAGAGAGAGAAAAGGAAGTAAAAGAAAAAATATATAGAATAAACGATCCACATTAATTTGGGTGTGTCATAAAATTTTCTATATATATATATAACTTCATGCAAGTCAGACTAGACAAAAAAATTCCTCATATGTATTTGTTTTAAGGGAATTATTTAGTACTTCCTCCGTTACAGAATGTAAGTCATTCTGGTCTTGCCTAGATTTATCTATAGATCAACGTATATGTTTTGTATATGTGTTTAGATTTATTGATTTATAGATGAATATAGGCAAGACCAGAATGACTTATATTCTAAAACGGAGGAAATACATATAGAGTCAGGCCATATTTGGTATTTGTGCAGTGAACTCCTAATATTAATTACGGTAATGCTTCTCATCGAGCGTCCGACTGCTCTGGACGCTTCGCCTGGTGGGCCGGCTTCATTGCCTAACTAGCAGGAACATAAAGCCATCACTCTGTTTCTCAACCCTTCGCTCCTCTCCCACAGAAGGTGTCGCTCGTGCTCCTTCCGTGTTGCGCCGCTGCCATTTCTCACGTGGAGGATGTGCGCTAGAGTTAGGGTCATCATTGCTTGCTCCTACTATTTGAAACAGATAGTTTAAGAATAATTCAGCCCAAATAAAATTTAGTTAATTTTATAATTAATTTAATCAACATAAAATTATTTAAATAATATGAAATATATTTTTTGTTAAACAGATAGTTTAAGAATGAGGTTTTTCAGCTGTACTTCTCTTATGAGACACAAGAATTACTCAATATTTCAATCATTTATGAATAATATTTCAATGCAACTACACATATTGTTTCAGTTAGCGTCGGGGATGTGACCCCCGGATACCCCGCAGTTCGGCTTATCAGACCGGACCAAGGGCGGGCCAAAACCAGCATTGACTGTCTGGTACGGCCTATGAACAGGGGTTTAGTTCTGATAAGGAAGGTTGAGTCCTTATCGGATAGTTAAACTCTAGATATGGTATCAAGAGACTTATTTGTACCTGAAACCTTGTAATTAGGGATTTAGCACCCGAGTTTGATAGGAAATCCAAGATCGACTCGGAATAGACTCCTGGGTTGTTGGGCTCACCTCCTGAGTATATAAAGGAGGCGGGAATCCCCTAGAGACATCTCATCAATCATCAATTATCTAGCCATCTAACTCCACCATATTTTCTTGCTTTCGACGTCTTAAGCCTCCATAGCTTAATTACGTCATATTGTAAGATCCACCATCATATTATACACTAAAACACTAGACATAGGGCTATTATCCTTCGGGAGGCCTAAACTAGTATAAACCTTGGCTCTTGTGTTCTAGAGTCGACCATCGGGTTCGAAGGCGTTGCGCTTCCCTTACACACATCTAATCTCCACATCGGGTACCCCCTTAGGTGGACTGATCGGTGATTCACCGACAGTGCGTGCGCTAGGTAGGGGATCATGTCGCTTTCATCAGGATCCGATGGCATCACCACGTTAACTTTTAGCCAAGCCCAGGATGACGCTCGTCTTGGGAAACACGACGTATGTTGCCGATTCGCTCGGGAGGCTGATCCCTTTCGATTCGGTTCTGACCCTCGAGCGATCGTCGAGCCATAGTCTCGATCCTTTTTTCCCACGAAAGGAGGATCGGGCCGTGAAGCGTCTGACTGACACCATACAGGAGTGGCTCTAGGCCAGCTCCCTGATCAAGTGGCTGAACAAGTCATCCACCGCCTCCGCTAGAGCTTTGGGGAATCACCTCCCTGAGGCTCCCATCGGTGGGAGGATTTTCTCGAGCACGCTGGAGGCCGCCACGCTGGATGGATTACTAGGACATGGTCCGGATCCGCCAATGACTATGCTATGGTCCTCGGATCTAGTTCCTCCCACCGCACCGAGTCAATGAGGCTGCAACACAGAAAACCCAAGAAGAATAACTAGAGGCCTCGGAAGGACCATCGGAGTTTTGAGCACTCAGAAATGGATTGGCGTGATGACACTAGGAACCAAAAGGACAGCACCAAGGATTGACCACGAAGACGCCAGACCCGGAAGAAGGTCTGGCATAAGAAGACCAGCGAGAATGTTATAATGCATAAAGAGTAGCAGGTCAGAGTCGAGAAGACAGTGGACCAGCGGGGATCGACATTGGGACAAGCCACCATCGGAAAGCTTCAACCCGGTGCCACCCCAAATTTTGCCGAACACGACAAACGCCGTCAAGACTGAACTCCTTTTTTCAGCTATATACTCTTCGCCTTATATGAAATAAAAATTTAAGTTTTTTTCGCTAAGGAGAACCACGTCATTTACTTTCATCGACAATAATTGCTAGCTCGAGCCCTGTTTGGGTCAAAGCGAAGTGTCATGTGTCTAGCTCAAACGGTTGTACCCCTATGGATTTGCTCTGGGTTTGGCGTTAACAACTGCGCGAGTGTAAAAGAGTTGGCATTTACGTCCTCTCGGTGCCTGGCTAATAGCTAAGATCCTTAGGGGCTCGAGTCCCAAAGTCTCAACTTCAAGTTCCGGCGGCCTCGAGAACTCATGACACTTGATGTTAGGATCGGTGCATAAGTGGCATTAGTTTCCTGCACCCGAGACTACATGGCTATACCGAGGGCTCGAGATCTTGCCTTGGGCACGCGAAGGATTAGTAAAACCACAAACTTATAAATCCCTCAAGGACTTGTTCGGCCTGATGTCAGTAGGCGCGTGCGTAGCCTAAGGGCCACCCGCCGAGTACTATATGGTCTAAAGTTCCTCGGGGTAAAAAACGTGGCTAGGACATAAAAGCTACAAATTGCAAGAAGGCTATCTTTCGTTTCACGAAACAAAAGTTCAGAAACAAAAAGTCTTATACTAACTACTCATGTGACTAGTGCAGGTTAAGGGTACGACTACTCCTCGGGAGGTGACGTGGCTGGATCTTGGGCTTCAGGGGACGCAGCTATAGGATCCTCGGGCAAAGACAAAAACTGAAGGTCTCCGACGATCACAGAAGCAATACACTCTACCTCCTGATGGAACGCCACGGGCAGTCCATGCTCTAGCCACAGAAGATCTGCCGAAGGGAAGTAGGCTCGGACATAGACCAGAGCCTGTTCAGCCCCAGTTCTTACCGCCTCATCGACAAGAAGGTGGAACTGGGTCTCGAGCCTCTCAATCTTATCCCGGTACTCCATGTCGGTATCCTAGACAAGGAGCGAACACACACGCTCAATGGCCGCGCGAACTTCAGTCATCTCCCTCTCAAGCTCCCCGATGCGGGCATGGTCCCGGTCATGCCTCCCTGCGAACAGAAGACTGATGAAGGTTGAGTCCAAGAAGCGAAAAGCAAGATCAGGAGGATAGGCACCCAAGAAAGGCTTACTCTGGTATTCGGTGGTGGACGAGTCCGTAGACTCCTTCGCCACGTCAAGGACATGTCGGGCAGCCCTCTCAGCCTCCCTCACCTCTTTGGCCATGGTCCTTAAAGCCGCCGCTTTGTGATCAGCCTCCTTTGCCATCTAGGTGGCATTCTCGGCTATCACCACTGCGCCAGCCACGAAAGTCTCTGTCGTGGCGGCCCTGCGCGATAGCTCAACATTCTAAGCCAGGAGGTCATCGTGCTCACAGCGGAGCACCTCAACCTCAGCCTCGAGGGTCACCACGCATCCTGCATCCGACGCGTACTGCGCTTAGAACAGCTATAGAGCACAGGCAATCGTCAAAACAACGACTCAAAGAAAAAAGATCAACCAATGGAGAAAAAGGACTTACGTCAGCGAGCTATGATAGGAGAGGGGCGGCTGCCCCTAGCACCAGACCCGAGATGGGCTCAGGGGGTATGAGATTGAGGAGTCATGGTATGAACCATGAGGTGATGAGTGCTTGTCAACCGGGTGATGAAGATTGGACGATGAGGATGAAGGAGAAGAGGAGGAGATGACTCGAC
>KE371507.1:45957-76579 GCA_000418225.1 Zizania latifolia | reverse complement strand
ATCCCAAAACGGTATACCGGTATTAACCGATACCGAAACATTCCATCCCAAATGCCAAACCAAAATAGCTACCGGAATGGAATTAACAAGCTTGCTTAAACCTCCTGTTTCTGAGGTGTTTGACAAGTTGCAGTAGGGCCGAAGTGTTTCTTGGATCGGATACAACGAATACTAATTATAAATTATATGTTCATATTTTTTTCAAATTCACGTTCGAAAACAAATACTCTACATATCGATATGAAAATGAATACTTTTATATACGAATACAAACTAAATACAAATTAGAGCGAATATAGTTACATATATTTATCGGAATTGGACAATTTTATATTGCCCGTCACAAGAGGAATAGTTGGCTCCTGAAATAAACTAACTAATATGTATGCATCTTTTTATTTATGCATATGATTCAAATTTTACTTATGGGGCTAGCTTATAGAAATCAATCGATCAAGATTGCTAATTGCTAAATATTTTGCACTTTACTAATTTTTGGGAATTTTTAAAAATAAAATAAATATATGTTTAATAAAATATTATGAATTAAAGTTAAATTACCAAGCAAGAGAAAATAAGAAAAAATTCTTAATAAATTACAACTAGAGATATTTTTAGTAAATTTTATATGATTTTAAATACATACTGAATTTTTTGAATTTTTCAATCAAAAGATATAATTTTAATGCAATAACTAGTTGAGTGCTCATGTGTTGTAACGGAAAAAAAATTACAATATTAAAAGAATACCATACAAATGATACAAATAACTTAAAAATTTTACAACATTAAAAGAACACCATGCAAAGGAATAATGGTCAACTTTGCCGATGCAATGTAAGTATATGTAATGCATTTTCATGGTAAAGAATAGATAATCAAAACTTATATTGTCCTGTGCTGGAGCTGCAAGTCCTGTGCTAGGGTTTTGTTCGTGGGCTGCTATTGGACTGTGGCACTGTGCTTACTATTTCTGCCTCTAGACCCACGTGTCAATGAGAAGATAGTGATGATGACAGATTCACCACCACTAGCTTCTTTTAAAATAATATAGAATAACATTTGAACATTATTTAAATAGTAAATCCTTAAAATTCTCTCTTGCCTGAAAGTCAGCCCAACTTCTTCTCCTATGCACACAGGCACACAACCCACTTAGCCAAACTTAGATTGATATGTCTTAAATGTGGATATCTGAATACGAGTTATCTGAATTATTTAAATCTATAAATACGAGTTATCTGAATTATTTGAATCTATATCTTTATTCATGGGATATCAATCGTGTTACATTTATATCCATATTGATCCATATATATAGATATGTCTCTGAAACTATCAAAAATTATTCGATTCGATGCTATCCATATTTATTTTCGTGAGACGAAAACTATCCATTCTCATACTTACTTTCGGGTATCATCCCGAGCAGCCACGTGCTCAGGCAGGTCGAGCTGGCCATCACTTCAGGACTTGAGACAATTTCCGGACCAAAAGCATCATCTTCGTCATCGCCAGCTTCAACCTCCGCTAAATTGGGTCATTTCACAAATCAACATAGGATGATGTAGTTTGGTAAATTGATACATTCCACCATACACCCGTAAAATGTGAAAGATCAGATAAATGGTTTTTGGTTGGTACTATAGTTTAGCAGTTGGCCAAATCACTCAAAAGCTTGGTCCTTCATATCTTTCCTGTATTGCTAACTCTGATGAACTCAACACTGAAACCTACCAAGGATGCTTCCTATTGCTTAGTGTTCTCCCCTGTTGCTTTATTCCCTGAAGCCACAACTTATCTCCCTCATGCTTAACCTTTTACATGGACTGTGATTAATGATTTACAGATATTAAGATGTGACAACAGTGTAAGATAGGAGTGGAGCGGCTAGGTTTTGAGTCTCATCTCTAGCTGCTTATTCGTATCAAAATTGATATAAAATTGTATGAAAATCATAAAAAAAATTAAATAATTAGTTAAGAATAGTTAGATTAGCCCTACACATGATATATTTTAAGCTTCACCTCTCGGTGTACCCTTCTTTTCTTGAGGAGATGCACAAATTCGTCACCAGTGATCACCCATAATTTCTTCATGCATCCATCTGACCATTTCTGACCCTTCAAGAGGGATCAGAAGTTCAGAACCTGAACCTGTTGATGCCATCTGTGATGTTCAATGCTGCAAAGCTTGTGCAACTTGAGAGTTGAGACTAATTTACCTGGGAATCTGGTAGATCAATCGAGCTGCTCCAAATCTCAAGCCATGTGGTAGGCAGGCAGGCAGGCAGGCAGGCAGGTAGCAGATTGGACATTTGGCTCTATCTGCCGCATATGCGCTCGATAACTTCAGAGTTCACACTTCAGATTCAGAGAGATCACTGTGCACTTTCGTAATTTTGAGAGGTTTGATAAATTTCTGTTTCAATTTTTTTACCCTGATTTAAAATGATATTAATCTAGATAATTCTATATATTATTGTTACGAGATTACAAATCATTAATTTTTATGTAATTTCTGATGGTGTGCTCTTCCCCATCAAACCTTATCTCCCCTGGATCGCGAAAGCGACGGCTTGGAGCTCTTGCCGCGAGGTCCAAGCTTACCCCATGACCAGCGAGTCAGCGACGTGCTTCCGGAGGAAGCTGCGGCCGCGGCCGACGAGGACCTCGTGGAGATCCTCGACGAGGCGTCGGGCCGGCTGGACATCGCGCGGTACGTGGACCACGTGCGCGACCTGTCGGCCGGCGCCATCGCCACCTTCGAGGGCACCACCCACGACCACTTCGAGGGGAAGCGCGTGGTGGAGCTCCGGTACGAGGCGTAGGCTGGCCGTGGTGCACCGGCTCGGGACGGTCCTCGCCGGCGAGGCGAGCGTGTTCGTGGCGGCGTCGGCGGTGCACCGCGCCGACGCGATGGAGGCTTGCCGGTACGTGATCGACGAGATCAAGGCGTCGGTGCCGATCTGGAAGAAGGAGGTGTACGACGACGGCGAGGTCTGGAAGGAGAACCGCGAGTTCCTCGACCGCACCGGCGGGACTACGCCGGCGGCGAAGGGCGGCTGCTGCTGCGGGAGCAAGGTGAGAGTCCAGGGGAGCTGATGAGTGCCGTCGGATCGCGATCAGACGGACTTCAAAGTTATTTTCTTTTTCTTTCTTTTTTGACAGAGGAGAAAAGGAATTGCCTTTGTGACTCCGTGTGACCGTGTCACTCGGAATTCTGCAAAAAAATATATATATTACACTATCGATACGAATGGATTGTGCTATTGTGTCCAAAAACTAAAGTGATGCCTAAAATTTCTGAATTTCTTCTTGAATTGCATAATTTTGCAGCTGCATGTCTGCAATGCGATGATGTTCTTGTGTGAGTTACTGATGAAATGCAATGGTTAAATCTCTTATTTTGATCAATTTGCAGAGCTTTCTCGATGATTTGGTCTGATAGTTCTCCTGATTTCTCCTGTGATGTATCTTCAGTTTGATGTTTTGATCCAAATTTTGGGTGCATATTGCGCAGTTAGCATTTTAGACTCTTTTATCAGTATTACACCCCTAAATCTAGGGAAACATGATGATTCGCTACTTGAAAGTTTAGGGTTCAATTATTTATGGTTCAAAACTTTGCTTGGATTAAATGTCATCTAAAACTCTACCAACTTTAATTATTTAACATTTCACCTATTTTAATTCCGTTTAATGATTTTGGTCGCATGAAAATGCATCTTTGCTCTTCCACATGTCTGTTTAGAATTTGGGGCATTGAGTTCACGACTTGGGGGGCATTGCACATTTTGATTGTTCCCTTTGCTTTCTTGTTCTGTTTCCAGTGGTGAATGTGAAATGATCATGAATGTGTTGTGGCAACGGCTGGAGAACACTGGCCAAAAACTGAAGGTAGAAGAGTTTTTCCTAAAACAACAATAAATGTGATTTTAAGGCCACCCTGACAATAGACAATGAATTCTTCTCAAATTTCCAACAAGAAATGTAAAGAGATTCATTCGTTCAATGTCATGCATTTTTGCAAAATAAAGGGAAAGTTGGATATATGTCATTAGAATTTATTAGAATTTTCACGGTTTTAAAATATATCATCAATATATCACTCATAGGTAGAGGCCACCACTATCAGTGACAGGAGCTTTCTTCAAAATAAATGGGCAAGTAAAATTGAGGAAGAAAGTGGTGGAGATGACAGGATGAAGCAGGAATGGGTGCATAAATTTTTGCTTGAGCAGCTTATAATTTGAGACTGATCTTAATAGAGGCTTCAACAACCCCGAGAACAGTTAGGACAAATGTTCTCTCTAAAATACACCATCTTAATTTTCTCCTAACCCCCTATCTCAACTCTTAACATCTCTAGTAGGTAAGTTCCATTTCTTATCGCTACTTTTTTGCAACTGCAAAAAATACACATACATCAAAAGAGAAGATATTCAGTGGAGCATTTGCCCTCCCAGCTATAAGCTGACACTCAAATAAGTTCTTCAGTGCATAGTTATTTTGGCCATGGATCTGATGATAGTTGTGATGGTTTTTTGCAGTCATAGCATCTCTTCTGATCCATTCTGAATCCATAATGGATGCAAAATAAGACAGAGATGTCAAATATGTGAATGGACCACAAAGTCAGGTCATTCAAATTGATCATAGGGGCCGATGGAAGGGTTGCCAGAGTTCTGATCACGGCGAGGCCTCCAACCATTCACCCCATCTGAGCTGCTGCAAGCCTGGTTGGGGAGGACATTGCTCCCCAGATCACCATCCAAGCTCATTTGCTGCACTTCTTGAGGTGACAGGATCCTAATGCATCTCACACAGTTCACAAACTCCCTGCATAATCAGCACCGACTTAGCATTTTTTTATGATGGAAGCTTTTATTGAACTAAGACAATTACAATACATCGATCAAACTTAGCGTAACCAATAAAATCTTTCATTGGATAGTCCGCTCACACGCACTCATGGATTTTAGGTTTCTGCACATATACATGTTTCTGTCATAGTATCATGCTGGATTAACCATATTCCACGTTCCTAAACATATATGTATGTCATTTTTAACAACCTTTATTACCTCGGTGTCACCTAATTAAGAGCAAGAACTTGAAGGTTGACATAAGCAGAAAGACTTGCTACCTTCCTTCCAAAATATGTCATAGAAGTTTTTTACATGGTTTTCAATGTAGAATATTGACCATTAATTGCTTTCAATATACATCATCAACAATTTTTAAGATAACAACATATGAAAGTAATTTTAAATATCAATCTATCTATATGACATACATGACATTAAATCTAAATGTTTTTAGCTTAATTATTAGTCAAAAATTAAAAATGATGACTTAAATAAAAACATGGACGTCTTATATTTTAGAACGGAGGTAGTATATACTTACTCCCATGGGTCATCGCCGAGTAGCAAGATGTCGTCCTCATGATCCTTGTAGACAAGTTTCCAACCTATTCTCTGCCGATCTTCAAGTTGTCCCTCTATACCAAACATGCGAGCCAAAGCATGCTTCAATTCTTCATATCCAGAGTACCTACCAATGTCAATAGACCGGCCTACAGCTCCTCGTTTGTACACCTACAATTCTCAGATTAGGCTGACACAGAAAAGAGTTGATGACTACAATAAAGAAAGCCAATGCTCAAGGTTACACAGTTAGCATGGTGATATCATGTGCCAATTTCCGACTATCCTGCCCTTAGAACCATCTCATCAACCATATTTAAAAACATATGGTGTGCAAGCAGTCCTCATCAGAATCACCATTTTGAAAAACAACATACAATAAGCAAGCCTGTCTTGCTATAAGTGCATCCTTCTTTTCACAAACAATAACAAATAAATTATTCGACAACTACTTGACAAAATTAAAAATCATGTTTTTCAATATCTATATATCTTAGTTTTCCTAGTATTTGGGGGAGGCCCTGCTTTGTAATATGTCATATATTTAGATTTATCTTAATAGTTGTTGATAATACATAGTGAAAATAACTAATGGTCAACATTCTACATTGAAGACCGTGTAAAAACTTATATGTCTTATATTATAGAATGGAGGTAGTATTGTTTAGCGAAACTTTCAATTTGCTACATAATAATTAGCATATGCACCAACAAAAATGTACATCTTAAATACTGCACAAGGGTGGATCCAATGTTTTGGCATTGTTGTCACAGCAATGCCTTACTGATTATCCTAAGTACTCTTCTTTAATTCAGTGTTAATGATAACAATCTGATATATTTGGTGATCTCAATGCTCAACTGAAAGTCGTGATCGTTAATTAACAAGTTTGTGTTGACACCATTGACCTGAAATCTTAGATCCGCCCCTAATATTGTACCATCATAAGTTAAGCTTTTAAAGGAAAAGGACATACCTTAGTGAATGTCCGCATCCTCTGTAGTGGAGGGGCAGTGGGCCAGGAATTTTTGTTCAAGAAGGCACTGTCATTGATTGCAGAATCAATGGAATTAAAAGCCATATCCGACTGGCCAAATGATTGGGAAACCATGGAGGTTGATATCTCTTGCAGAGCATCCTTTTGCATTCGGTAGTTGTTTTCAACATCACTTGATATATGGTTCTGATACTTGACAGGATCAAGTGCGTTCACCAACAAGTCTTCTGTCTCTATAGGAAATCCTAATGAGTTATCATTGTTGATCCCAAACAGGCCACTGTTACTTGGATCCACACCTTCAATTTCTACATCAGGAAGTGCATCTTTGAACATCTGGTGCTGATTGAAGCTAGAAGAGGGGAAACCTTGATGAGTAAGTCCATCTGTTCTGGAGGGACATAATGAAGTTGCTGATGAAGCTGTTTCCATATTGTCTGTTGGCAATGCGTTGTTCATGCAATTTTGTGGACCAGGACCAACATTTGATAGTTTCGAGTTTATCACACTTTTCTTCATATTATTATTCGGCTTTGGCAATTCCTTGGTCATAATTGGAGTTGCTGTTACAGCATCAATGGAGGTTGGGATAGACATTGGAGCAGTAGATTGTGGCATGCTTTCTGTGTTGATCATGCAATGCCTACTCTTCCCAATGGTTGATTGTGCTAAATGATTTCCATTAGCTGTGGAAGGCGGTGTTGAACAAGACGGCATTTCTTCTGTAAGTACAGATTGTGCCGCACCCGAGATGATCATAGCACCTCCAGTTTTTGGGATCCCATTGTTCGATAAAATTGGTGGAAAAGCAACTTCTGCCACATCTGCAAGTGTGACTTGTTTTTGTAAAAGCTTTGGCTGTTGCTCTTGCTGGACCACAGGTAGCAGCGGTGTTGCCTGCAATGAAGTTTTGCTCTCTTGTTGGGGTATCATTTGTTGCTGGGCAATTGATTGTGAATTGGACAACTGCTTTTGCATGTCTAGAAGTAACTTTTGCTGTTCATGGATTATAGGCTGCGAGAGTGTAGCTGTTGACTGTGACATCAGTGACTGCTGCTGTAGTTTTTGTAATAGCTGCAACTGAAGTTCCTCATCAAACAACTTAGACTGCTGACTTGCCAGATTCACCAACTGTCCTAGGGACTTGTTTAGTTGTTGTTGATTCTGTTGTTGCTGCTGCTGCTGCTGCTGCTGCTGTAACTGCTGTTGTTGCTGGAGCAGAAGCTGCTGTTGCAGCTGTAAATTTTGGTCCTGCTGTTGATGTGGCAGAAGCAGCTTCTGGTCATTGGTCCTTTGCTGGTTTTGAGTTGGAGATGGCTTCTGCTGTTGCATCTGATTCTGGACAATCACCTGAGCTTGGACGAGATTGGTCTGAGCTTGGCTCAAGGGAATTACCTGGATAGAGTGCTGTTGCCTCTGATGGCTGCCAGCATCCTGTTTCTGATCTTGGGGATTGATGATGGCACCAAGCTGATTCAACGGAATTGCTGCCTTGGACAAATCATTGGTAGTCTGCATTTGCTGAGGGAGCTTGGGAGAATTGAACTGTATGCAGTTTTGTTGGAGGAGATTGCTCTGCACATATAACTGACTCGCAATATCGGCTGCACCGAGGTTTTGCATGGCAGGGTTGCTTAGAGCTCGCAGGTACTCGGACTGTGCAGCTGTGTTAGCTAGTGATGAACTCTGCTGCCTGTTCATGTTCATCCACTGGACCAAACTTAGACCAGGTGTTGTAGCGTTCTGGATCTGAGCATCCTTTATACATACCTCCTCACCAAGCCAAGGCATTGCCCTCTTGAAAATATTTTCCATCTCTGACTCATCATCTGTTAATTAAGATTAAAAGAATATGAAGCATGCTGATCATAAATAAAACATATGCTAATGTGATATATAATTAGCCTATAGCATTCCTGGATTTGAAAACAAGAGCACTGATTTAAGAATAAAATGTACACTTGTACTTCCTGTTCAATCTACTATTATTAGCCATGCACAATAACCCATTGTGTAATTCTGGTATCGATGTTTAATTACATGTTTAGCAAATATGAAGACTGTCTGTTTCTGTTGCACAAATAATAGGCAAGAAATATGATAAGCAGGGAAGTAACAAAGAAGTATATACATATGAGTTCAAATTACTGAAAGGTATTTTTTCCATATGTTCAGTGGTGATTTGAACTAAATCCATTTTAAGCATTCTACTACCTCTGTTTTATATTATAAGTCATTTGACTTATTTCAAAGTTAAATTTCTCCAATTTTGACCAAGTTTAAATAAAAATATATTAATATCTATAATATCAAATAAATACACTATTAAGACATACTTAATAGTCGATTTAATGAAACTAATTTAATGTTAATTTTTGGTATATTTTTTTTATAAAATTGGTCATTGTTAGAGAAGTTTGACTTATCAAAAAGTCAATTCAGGGGTAGTTTACCATACTAATATCAGACATACCTAATTGCCTAGGACGCTTCACACCAAAAAACGGCTGGGGGCATATGAAAAAAGGAGCAGCAACTGGTTCAATCTCCCAGATTGAAACTCTGTTTCGTCTTTCACCCGCCGCAGACTCATCCCAACCAACCTATTAAAAAAATTAAATCTGTGAAACTGTAAAAATGAGGGGGGAAAACTAACCCAACTTGAAAGGTATTCAGAAATCCAACCTGTAAATTACGCCACTGGGAGTTTTTCCATCTCACAGGATCTAGATCACTTATTCCAGTTATTGTACCCATGTACCTGGAAACATAGATAGCCATTTACTGCTGGCAACATAACCATGGAACTTTTTTATGTTTAGAAAAAAAAAGAAATGCACAAGTTGCCAGTAAGTTTGAAGGGTATGTGTTTATAGATAACAAGTGTCAGTATACCTTCTTGTTCCTAATTCCTCAGTCTCAAACATCATACGGAACCGCATTCCTAAAGATATTTGATTACCATACAGTGCCTTCTGGTATTTAGCAAATGGGATAACAAATTCAGTAGGACTGGCCCTGAAAGATCATACATGTCAAAACACAATATCCATACGTATTCGCTATTCGGTTTTCTCTATATACAATCTAGCTATTGGACATACGTATCGAACAGCTAGATAGGTGGTTAACAGGAGTGTAAATTCAAAGCACACACACCTTGGGTTATAAAATATGGTGAAAGGGCTATTGTTGGCAGCAGCATGGGCAGCAGCAGCAAGGACCCCTATGTGCATACTGTCGCTTGAAAGTACTGAAGATGATATATTAGTGGGTTGTCTGTTAGCACGCCTGATTCCTAGTAGAAGTTGATGCTTTTCATCCCTGAAAAATAGCATGACAATTAAAAGAAAGGACCATTTTGCTGTTTACTATGTAGGTAAACTAGACTAACCTTTTACTAGATGGAACTACAGAAGGAAGCATGAAATTTACCTAACAACAATAACAGAATCACCGGCAAATAGCCTCTTGCCACTCACAAAAAGGCTCCAACCAGTAGTAAGCAAATGTCTTTTTGGTTGACCTGATCATTATAAAGCACAAAGACAGAAATAGTTAACAGTCTACAAACTCCCATATACACACCAAAGACATCCAATAAAATTCCCTCTATTGAATTTTATAAACCATAAGACAGACATCATCTTTGACCATTAATTAGTTCGAATAGATAGGTTCAGTGACACACAAGTGGTAACATAAGGTTTGTATTTGAAAATACATCAGAATGATCACAGTTTTGTAACTATTCTGACAAAAACTAGTGATGAAAAATCAATTTTGGAGGCTGAGCAAAGGCAAATTCTGCCTTATCAAGGCCGATAGAGAGTTACCCAGAACGTAAAAGAACTACAGTGCAGAAGCATGGAGAATTTAATTTATCCTGCCATTTTTCTGAGAAAATTATACTGAATGCTACATTTTCCACACCTCGATATATATGACGAAACGTCCACACATTGTCATGTATATCTCTAGCTTGCAATTCTTGAGCTGGAGGCTGCATAGAGAAGTCCTACAGTGCAGAGTGGCAAAATTACAGAGGTACTTACAAAAATAGATGTTTTGTTGCAGAATTTTCAGAAGACTCCATGCCTACATACCAGGGGAGGGAATATCTTCTCTGCAGAACGACGAGGCACAGAGAATCCTCCATGTGTACTTGTATCACTTGCAGTGAGTGTTTTACAGAAGAATTCCATTTGTGGCCTTGCTTGTTTTAGTGCAAGCTCTGATAGTTGCAACGCCTCTTTACCATACTGATAAAGCATAATTAAGAGCAAAGCAATTGGTTTGTGCATTTGAACAGACAAGGATTTTTTTAGGAAAACACAACATTTTGTATGCTCACTGTATTCACTGGTTGAAGAGTCATCTGTGCATAAACTTCATCAGTATCTGGGTCTGCCTGATAGGTGAAGACAATGGTTTTAGGATTGCTGATTACAAGCTCTTACAAAAAAATGGAAGGCAAGGAGCTTTAGATTACATGCAAATTAACACTGTGAAGTAGACATATCAACTTGGAGGGAAGATTTGGGTAGCTTGGCACATGCCCATCAATATCCTTTTGCATAGAAGCTGCAACCTGAAATAGAAACTTCTTAAGATTAAGTAGATTTTTTTATTAGTAGAAGAGTTCTCTATTCAATAAATTGAAGAAAACATTTCTTAGTATTTGAAGCAATAAAAAACGCAGCCAGCTGAATCAAGCAACAAGTATGTGAAGCAGCATTCACTGTCTTCAAAATGAAAAAAAAGAGAGAAAGAACTGTTGTCTGCTCATGTTCACTGAATCACTGCTATGTTAACTATGAATCTATGAGCTAACATTTATCTACCATGGAAGTGGAAAGAAGTACTTCACAGCATTGCAAACTAGCACTAAATAATCATTCCATGAAAATTTTAAGAAATTACAACATTTCAAACATATTATATCACTTTTATACTCCTGTCAACAATTTTTCATAAAAAAATGAAGTTTAATAGTGTGCACTCCAGAAAGTGCGGTTCATGAGTGAACTTTTTTTAGATAAACTCGCACAAGTACACTGATAAAGAGTTTCTTCCCACGTACCATCATGTGCACGCAACCAAATACTATCATTCATGAAAAAGGGCCTTTTTCTCATCTTTCTAAAAAGAAATATACTGATAATTGCAAGATTTGTCTTCCCAAGACTGTCTTTTGACTTAAGAATTTATGCTTCTTTTTAATCAGAGCACCATACCATTTGACATTATTTCTCAAAACAAGCTATTGGTACAATGCAAAACCAATAAGTTGCGACAGAAAATGCCCATCTCAGGGCCATAGATGCAAGAAATCCAAAGCTACAAGCAAGATGCTATTAGACCAAACCTCATAACATGAAAACAGTATTCACCACACTAATTGTCGACAGAGAAAGGAAGCAAGTAGGCCCAATGCTCCCAACCACTTTGGTATTGAACTATGGGTATTCTAAAAAGTAGCTAGCCAGAATTTAGAGATGTTTCCGACTTCTAGATTTTAGTTCATTTTTTGATTCTATCTATTAAGTTTGACAATCTAAACCTTTGATAGAGTTTAGCTTCTAATAGTAACTCTAGCTAATAGAAGCTCAGACCCTACTATAGTAGCTACAAGCGAGATGCTAGCAAGCAAGCAAAATCCTCCCGGTCAATGGCAGTGAACAAGCTTCATATCACTCATCCGTTTGAGGAACAGTCTTTTTTCGGCAGTGTGCGGAATACTCTGCCACTTGAAATTTTTTCTTCCATTGGAGACCGATATCCAAATCCAAAAATTTATTAAGAAAAGCTAATCCTAAGAATATTTGATCTGAGAGGACCAATCTATTGCACTGTATCAATAACTTAGCATAAGCACGCACAGGGAAAAAAACTTCAGTAATTAACAAAAACAACAAATTTCCGTTAGATAACCCACATAAATCTTAAAACTTTCACCTCAAAACGCACAAAAAGAACTGAAATTTTCAACCGAACCATGAGCAGCATCGTCGTCAGGTACGAGTTGTGCTAGAAGAGAAGAGCATCCCAAATACACAGCAGAAACCGCGAGAGGAGGGCACGGATTAAACTCAGCTCGTGGAAGAAGAAAGAAATCTTCACCTGCTCGCTGTGGCCTTGCGGGAAGTAGACGACGAGGCTGCCCACCGGCGGCAGCGACACGAGCGGGCCGGCGCAGGCGTGCCAGAGCTCCGAGTTTATCGCCGGCGACTTCCGCTCCCCTGCGCCCACCGCCACAACACAACCGCCGCGTCAGAGACGGAGCACCAAAAAAAGGAGAGACCTTTCTGCACTTTGCTCCAATGCTCTTCTGCTCCGATTCTTTTATCAGGCATTCCGCCTCTCGCCGGCGGCGACGCACAGTCGCACACCACCAGGTTTCATCAAAGTTGGGGAGGCCGAAATGCGCAAGAGGAGGAAAGTACCTTCGCATGAGCCCGCGGTGGCCGCGACCGCCGCACAGCTCGCCGCCGTCTGCTTCATGGTCGCCATGGAACACAGAAAGCTTCAGAGACCTCCACGCATGGCACGACCGCCGCGCCGTGTCGATGTGCCGTTCCCCTCCGGCCTCGTTCTTGCACAAGCTAGGCTCGGCTGCTACCCCGACGCGCGGCGGCCGGCGGCGCCAGGCCGGCTGTGTGCCCTGACCTTGGCGGCGCCTCCCTCCCGACAAGGCAGCTAGCTGCCTAGCTTGGCGAGCCGCAGCAACACGAAGACCAAGGACCCATGTAGAGAAGAGAGGTGAGCTGAGCTGAGGTGAGCTGCGTCTCGGAGTAAAAAACGAAACGCTTGCGCCTCCAATGCTGCAGGCTACGTGCAGCTCTGGTCAAGTGGTCAGCGAGCGGCGCCTCTCCACTTTTTCGAGTGTCTTGAAAATATTTTTGTTTCCTTTTCGTCAGAAAAAAAACCGTGGTGTTTTTCAAGGGTATCGAAAGTAGAGTGTTTTTCCGAGAAAAGTCTTCTCCTTGATTTTTTTTCATAAAGAATAAATCTATACTTGTTGCCGTGTCTAGGGCTCGTTTGCAATAAAGTATTTAAAAAAAATAAAAAATTTAGTTTAGTTACTATAAAAATACTGTTAGATTTATGTATTACAATGAGCCTAAATATATAACCAGCCTCTTAGACGTGATCATGCTCTTAGCCTATGGTTGGAAGACGTGTTTTTTTTTCTCTTTTATCTTATGGTTACGCTCTTGCATATCTTATGGTTACGTTCTTTTTGCAAAATTTCATATGTTATTAGGTTAGTACTCTCTCGGTTAACTCTTTATAAGTTAATTTTTCTAACTTTAGTTAATGTTATATAAAATATACCAACAACTGCAATATCAAATTTAGTTTCACTAAATGCACTATAAAACATGTGTGTTTATTTAATATTGTAAATGTTAATATATTTTTTTAACTTGGTAAAAGCAAGAGAAACTTAGCTTAAAAAGTCAAACATGCTAGCTACGTGGTTGTAATTAACATGTGAAAGCAACAGACCCATCGTGAGCGGCTAGCTTTACGTTAAGATAATTAATCTCGTAAAAGTTAATTCACATGCAAATAAACAAAGAGATAATGGAACGTAGGAGGGCTGTTGAAGGATGCTAATGCAGCAGTCAATTACCAAAGAATCTAGACTGATAAGGCATCTATAAATCTTTCTACATAAGAATGTGGAGTGGAGTATAACTAGTGGAAACCTATTCTCTCCTTGTCCTGTAAAAAGAACGAGATGACACCACTCATGTCCATATCTCCGTGCTTTATCCAATTATCCAAAACTTGTTAATAATAAGTATGAGTAGTCATAAGGTTAATTTACTCCATGAGACCTACGTGCAGCGTTGTCTCATATATTTTTACTTAATTATACAGTTTTAATATATGTTATATCTTATGATACTTAAGATTGTATCAAATATATATTAATATGGTTGAGCGGCGAATTTTTTTACAACAGCACAAGGACAAATCCACTAAATGATTGTAATTAATAATTTATGTTTTATTATTCACAAACCAGTAATCACATTCACATATCAATATTTAGATTTTATTAGCCTTTTCTTTTTTCCCTAATTAAATACATACTTTAGTTAATTAGAATTTAGGTCCTTAGTTTTCCTAGGGCTCCAATTTTTAATGGCCATGGATGTGTGGTTGTCCGTTCAGTTCCTGCCACTAGACAGTTGTGCCTATACATGCCACTCCAAGGTGGTTACCAAAACCATCGTAAGGCCGGTTAATGGTGATAGTTGGTCGGCCGGTTCGTATAGTTAGAAGTGAGTTGCCAGAGAACCTGAATACCTGATTCGAAGGTGGCAATATCAGCTCGAATTCTCCACAAGAGTTCGTGCAGCGCAGGCATGCACAAGTGTCACCGACTCACCGGCCGCCGGTGAGCTCGCCGCGCATGCAATCGAGAACCAAACTATTGTTTCATGATTGATCAATGATTGACGCCATGCATGATGCAATCCATATCAAACCGGTATATTTTACAAATGCTATGTACATATATTTGTCCAACATGTACGCACCTTGTACATGGCATTTTCAAAATTTTCAAAGTCCATTCCACATGCACAGTGAAATAAACACGTCATCTCTTGCATATTCTCTCGCGCGTTGGTGGTAGTACGACACATATTAAAGATGACGTGACTCACACAATAGAAACAGTGCTTAGTATTAATATTAATAAGAATAAAAGGGAAAGAATATTTGTGAGAAAGAAGAAGTATGTGATCACGGTGACTTGAGTCAATGTGGGTCCAAACTACCTAAACCACCGTAAGGTCCAAGTCTCTATGTTTTGAGAGTCTGAGGACTAAATTTAATCGGTTTTGAAGTTCATCGGCTAAGGCTATGTTTGGATGCAAGAAACGTTTTGGCTTGTGGTTAGAATCGCTAAAATCTCATCTAAACGTTGCTTTGTGAAGTGTTTCAAATCGAAAACGTTTCTCTTTTTTTACACTGCAAACACTACGGAAAAACAGTGCTTCGAGAATTGAATCCAAAAGAATGTTTTACACCGATTCTAGTTCATTTTAGAAAAAATCTTGAGCTGTAGTTAAATGATTTCGTAAGTAATTTAGACTCTAGAAATGTTTTAAAGACATAATATAAATTCTAAATATTTCTCTGAGAATCTTGATCCCTACCAAACGCGTCCTAAATCTACATAAATTAAATAGTTTAGCATGCAGTTGAGTACATAGATGTTTAAGGAATCCGGCGATATATCCGGTAAATTGATTGGCTCGCGTGCTGCTGCTAATTGCTTGAACAGCTAGCTGAACTTAATTAGTTTGTCCGGCGTCTTCATCGTCAACCTCCATCTTTGTATGGTACATGTATATATATATATATATATATATATATGCAAAATTTATTGGTAAACACTCAAAAAATATAGTCTTTGATGGAGGACACCATAAATTTATAGTTATACCATAGGATATTACAAAATATAGGGTATTTGCTGGAAGACACTGCCGGCCTTATTTTAATATTTTTTGCCTAACTTGAAGAGAGAAGCTTCACAAATAGATGAAAATACCCCTTGATGCATGTTGTTCGTTTTATTCCTGCTCGCTTTCACACACACATTGCCTTCAATTAGTTCAGTGCAACAGAAGCAGAATACATGACATCTTTTTCATTTGCTCCAAATTCATCAATTGATAACAATTTGTTCAGTATCAAGTTAATCTTGAACGCCACGAGCAACAGATTACATAGAGTGGTTGGCTATGTGTGGGAGAAAGGGGTATTTTCGTCTCTTTGCCAAACTTCTCTCTCCAAGTTAGCAAAAAAAATATTAAAATAAGACAGTCGGTATCCTCTAGCAAACCCCATATTTTATGGTGTTCTATAACATAACTACGAATTTACAGTGTCCTCCAGCAAAGACTCTATTTTTTTAGTGTCCACCAACAAATTTTGTCAATATATATATATATATAACTGCTAATCATTTGCCAATTCTCCGTAGTGATCCGTAAAGCCTGATTTCATTTTCATGTGAACAGGTATGAAATAAAATTCTTATATTTTAAAGGATAAAAAGTTTCATGTTAAATTAGTAATATAATGTTTATTTAAAATATATTTGTACTCTCTCAGATCTTAGTAAAAAGATTTTATTTCTAGTTTTTGAATTTTTTAAAAATACTTTATTTTTATTTTTATCTATTATTTTGTTAATATTAATAAAAGCGGTCGTATTACTGTTCGCTAACTTATACAGTATTTGCTACTATTAATAAAAGCGGTCGTTTTACTGTTCACTAACTTATACAGTACTACAGTAGAAATATAGAAGGTGAGGGGACACGGGCAGGACTATGCTTGCGTCGGCCCGACGCACGGCGACATCGGGGCATCAGGTGAGCCGGCCGGCATTTCCCGGCCACCGTACGTCGTGCCGGCCGGCGAGGGGACACCGCCCTCGCCCTCCGGCTTTTCCAACGTGGAGCGGTACCACCGTTCTCTCTGCCCCGCTGCGAGCTGGGCTAGGTCGTCGTAGTAGCTGAGCTAGGCATCCTAGCCTTTCGCCGGCGAGGCAGGCAGCCATCGGCCCGTCAGTCCGAGGACAACCGCACTGCACAGCAGGCAGCAGCTGTTAATCTAACGGCGGTGGCCGGCGCGCGGTGGCGCACGCGCCGCGGAGCAGCTCGGATTCCGAGGCAGCGTTGTCAGCTACCCTACCTGCTGCTTCTGCTTGCTCTGTTCGCACGCCTCGTTTCGCCTCGGTACCCGCGCCGCGCGCGTGCTCCGTGCTTTGCCTCGGGACCTGCGCTAAGCACACGGCTCATCGCTTAGTTAGATTGTTTTAGGCAAAACTCAGTCTTAAAATATAGCTGCTTCTTTACCTACTCGTTTATCTCAGCCATTATAATTCTCTCGTTTATTTTTTCACTTATCTCAATCAATCACAACCATTTCTAATTTAATTTCATCTTTATATCTAATTTAATTTCATCTTTATATTTAATCCAAGTGAAAACTACAGAAATATTTATATTTTAAGACTTGTGGATTACCAGGTTAATAGTGCAGCTCGAGTGGTCCTTTCAGTCTGAAAGCCTGAAGGAAGCAGGCGGACAGGCTCCAAAGTCCAATCTACGAAGATGGTTCATGCATTAGCTGCCTGTATATTACGAGTAGCACTCTAATTAACAGGATTAGATTGGTACATTAGCAGCAGTATATATATATACTAGTGAAGCGTACGTGCATTATAATAGAAAAAAATTACAATATTAAAATAATATTATGCAAATAATATAAATAATTTAAAAGAACATTGGCAGAAAAACGTCTCTACTGGTTTCAAAAATAGTATAGATTTCATTAATAATAAATGCTCACGTGTCAATGAGAATGATTATGTCATCACCACTAACTATTTTAAAGTAGTATAAATGTTCTCAAGCAATGTTCAACTAGTGCAACTAACAGAAGATTAGAACTAGAAAAAGCTTATTCCTAGTCATCATTTGGAACAAAAAGAATAGCCTGTTCCCAGTCATCATTTGGAACAAAAAGAGTGTTAACGAATTCTTTTGAAATAGATAAATTTTGAAAGGATTTTATGATAACCAAACTATATATAAAAATCATATAAAATTTCTGCGTTTCAAACGAGTCAAAGAATTCTCATAAGAATTTATCGGTGATACAAATAATTGGTTCTCTATGATAGACAAGTTGAGTAGAAGCTTAACAAACCAGGATAGACCTAAACCAAAAAGGAAGTAAGCTAGCTAGAGTACGCTAACTCAACCCTTAGAGGGAACTTAGGCGCATACACGACTAGAACCAGACTAGGAATATAGCACAATGTGTAAATCATTCTTGGTGATACACATCTACACGATGTATGTCTATTATCCAAAAAATTCTAAACCTAAGTAAAGCCTTGTGTTAGCGTGTATGATAGAGAGATTCTTGTGATCATCAACCTCTCTAACGAACAGTCGGAGCGATCCAAATAAACCTGCCGACCTAACGTGTTGACATATATAACTAAACTATTTGTTATAAAAAATTCTGTAAAATTTTGAAGTTTCTCGAGAGTTTTCAGAGTTCATTTTTTTCAAGGACCTGTTGGCTGCACGCAGCATACATGTGTTATCACCGTCACATTATGGGAGTGCTATAGAAGTAGTAAACACCCATACTAGTCCAGTCAGGAATATGGGCAACTCCAGACGTCGACAACGACAGGTGCTATGCAGACTTAGGAAAAAAAGCGCGGCAAGGTCAAATGGCCACGTAGCAACTCATCAGCAAGAATTTGTAGCCAGGGTTAACAAAATCGTTTTGAGACCGGATACCGTTTGAGCTTGAGATAGCGGTTACCACGGTTAGCGAAAAAAATCGATCAAATTTTGTATTTCAAAATCTGAATTCAGATCAGTTCAGGAAACGGTTTCAAATTCGGTTACCGCGGTATACACTTCAGTTATCGCGGTAGGCACTTCAGTTACCGTGGTACGCACTTCGGTTACCGCTAGTTCGGTACCAGTGTGGTAACTGTGGTACTGAGCTCGCTAACCGTGGTACTGGGTTCGGTTACTTTGGTACCGATCAGACAATTTTTTAGAGAAAAATAAAAATTATAAAATCACAGAAAATTAGTTTTCGAGATAAATAGAAAACTTACAATACCACAAATTTTATAAGTTTACAATAAAATATAAAATATAAAATATTATGGTTAATTGGAAATTCGAGTATTTCTAACTTATCATTGTTGGCACTATTGGTTATAAGCGGTGTTGTATTCATCAGGAGCTACACAACTTACGTACATGTGAATCAATAAAGTCTTGTGTATGTGAATTAACATACCAGCAACTACACATCTTACGTGCATGTGAATCAACAGAACAAGTCTTGTGATTCAATAGTGTGAGTGCTTGTGGATCAACAGACTTAAAATAAATAATCAACAAGCAACACTCATCAAGTATAATATTTTATTTGATTTAATATATGATATTAATCCAAGAGACATGCATGCACATAATCAAACAATAACGAGTGAAGAAGATTGAAAAATAAATTATTTTTATATTTTACATTTTTGTTCATCTTGCTTGGTTCATAACTCTGTGATAGTTTAATATTTTTGAAAACTAATTTCACCATAAATCATATTAATTTATCTACTATTTTAGGATTTTTTTCAATTTCAAATTTGAATTTGAAATGAAACCAGTCGGTACGTCGGTACCGACCACAAACGGTATGTCGGTTACCGAGCGGTAACGTGGTTACCGAACGATTTTGTTAATCCTGCTCGTATTATAGCACTAGTACGTATAGCCGTATAGGCGGCAGGTCAGGTTAACCAAACAGTGAAGAGCACGTACGTCAACGTAACAAAGCCTCACGGCATTGCCATGAAAGCAACCGATCGATTGATCGATCGACGTAGTAGCAAACGGGAGTTTTTAATAATTATTTTTGTTTAAAATTTTAATTTTATCCGGTTTTTCAAGAGATTGTAGAACTAAACTTCTATCGATATTGTCGATTCATTTTGACAAATCAAAATTCAGACAGAGCAATGGATTACCTCCTATTGATGAAACAATGGTCAGATAGGAGATCAACACTATAATTTGATCCCAGTCGATCTTTAGTTTATCAATAAGAACCAAATTGACAAACCAAAATCACTGGCCCTAATTCAACAATTTTTTAAAAGTATATCCAAAGCTATAATTACGAATAAAAAATAAAAAATAATTATTTAGAAAAATCAGCAAACGGCAGGCCTGTCGAATTTTTCAGAGTTTTGTAGATGCCCGTTCGATCTGTCAGAGTCTCAGACTTGACCGAACTCGATTAGCTCAGAGAAAGAGTGCACAAATCGTCGCGAGCGTTCAGCGCTGCAATCAAATTCTTATCTGTAAACCGGTACAGATTGGTTAGGTGTCTGAAGAATCTCCGAGATAATTTTAACCCATCCGAACCTGTTGTACTTACGCTGTACCGAAAACATTCGTACGCTTCAGAATGACACGAAATTACTCTACCCGGCAATGGAGCAGCAGCAACACGAAAAAAAGGGCTGTCCTGAGAGGGCAGCACGCAGATCGATGGATTTTGCTTGTCTCCTCGCAGTGAGGCAGAGCTTATTCTGTGGTCTCCTCTTCCATGGCCACACCCAAGACATCTTGTACGACCCAACCTCACCTGGTCAGCTCAAATTCCGTCGTCACGGGCAGCAGCCAGGGTGGCCAATACTGTAGCTTGCTTCAGATGATTAGATTCAGAGGTAAGGCATGTTTTTTCTGCTGAAGCTTGAGCTTAGAGAGCTACATGAAAATTTACATTTTAGAACCTAGTTTTAATGTATTGTTTACTTTTTTATTTTGATGTTGAGACCATTATTGATATAAATATAAGAGTCTTATCTAAAAGTTGTTTTTTACAACCGGATGGCAACTTGTTTAGATAAAGCCAAAAAGTACTTTGGGTCCGCTTAAATCAGGAACATGATTAAATCAGTAGTGGATTGCTTGACATATAAGAAAATTATTTATAGTTTAGAGGATAATCATAATCTTGAAATAAACTATTAATCACAATCACGTGAATACCAAATTATCTGTACCGTCGGCATAGTCTTGTAACTATATCGTTTGAAGTTGCTCTTAACTACCCGAAAACTGTCGCTCGGTATAAAAATAATATGTATTTTATCATTCACTCAAGCATATTCAAGTCTTTTTATTTTTAACATATGATAATCAACCTCGATAATCAGATTCTCTAAGCAATTTATATTATTCTACCAGCAAATTAATTAGATAACCGGATCATTTAAGTTGTCCCTTGGCAAAAAGCACAACCAGACTGCACCGAAACTGACGCATTAACATAGGGTGGGACAGTTTTTAAATTGAGATTATGACAGTAATCTTTGACTAATATAGATATTTATAAAGATAATAATAATACTAAGTAATCTAAACAGGAGTTCATAAACCAGGACTGCAACTATGATAGCTGAGGGCGTTTGATTGCGTGTATTGGGGCAATGAAATGCAACCATGATCCTTTTTACCTTGAGATTATAATAATATAATGTATTTATTAAATGTGCAAACAAATAGTTAATGTATTAGAATAACTTATTATAATCTGCGATCTATATTATAGTAATTCAATAAACTGGCGAAACCTATCTTTTTCAACTTATTAATCTAGAAAACTAAAATACACATTACACTTTTATAGAAATTTTCCACTGCTACATTATACTTAAATCTTAAACATCCACACTTCATAAGAGCATTGCAGTCTTTTACTATCAAAATATAATAATCTATGCTAACAATAATATAGATTACCAAATAGTTTATGGCTTATTTTCCTCTCAATTATTATAATCCCTACAAATAATTGGATTACAGTAATCCAAGCTAACAGGCGAGTGTAGTTACTGCTCTCATGAACGCGATGTGGGGGCAATTCCATGGACACGACATGCATAATGCCGACAGCCTCTGCATGTTCAGTTTCACTCACATCTCTACATGTACTTGTGTTTTCAGTTTCAAGCTACTTGTACAAAAGATAGTCATATTATAGTACAAATATTATGATACTGTCATGGTGTCATGAAAATGGCAATAAGAGCCATCATCAGAATGCACCTCTTGTAAAGAAAGATCCATGATTTTTCTCCGTTCTTCACTCTTGAACTCCAACAACCTTTACAGTATCATTCAAAGTATTCAAACTACAGTATCATGAGAGTTTTCAGACTTCAGAGTCAGGAGAAGCCAATATGCCTGCAGCCTTTACTGCTAGAGTCTGAACACTTGTCACAGCCACAACTCTAGGACCAATAAAAACTAAAAAGTGAGGGCGAACAAAGCTACTTTCTATATTCCAAAATGTAAAAAAGTTTGAGTTTAAAATTTGTTTCAAACGTAGCAACCTAATATATGTAAAGGATAACTTTACTTTTAAAGTACTCATACTATTTCCGAACAATTATTTATTACTCTATCCAATCACTCTTGGACATGTATCCACTCACCCTAAGAAGGTAATATAGTCTTTTTACTCATCTCCTTAATATATTCAAGCCTAAAACTTTATCAATTGAACAATACCACCTCTATTCTCAAATAGGAGTAAATGAATACATGTGCAATCAAATCTTGAAATCTTAAATTATTAACTGATTAAAAAATATCACTTCCGTTCTCAAATAGATGACTTCCTACAGTACGTGCAATCAAATCTTGTAATCTTAAATTATTATTAAATTAAAAAATATTAGGATTTGATATATGAAAATAACATTAATAGATTTATTATGAAAATGTTGTCACATAGTTATATTTTTAACATTTTTTTATAATTTATATATAGAAAAAAAACGTAGAGACAAGTGCATCAGGACTGTGTCGATGTCGATGTAAAAACATCGTTTATTTGAGAACGGAGGTAGTAAAATGTTCAGAGAGATTGCCAAAAGTTTATGGTTTAAGTTGATCTAGCTTCTTCAAGCTGCCGACACGATCATCCAGCCGGCAGAAAAAAGAAAAGGAAGGGCTCCTTTTTATCTCTGGTTCAGCACTGGGGTCGTCAGGTCACAGCCACAGCTTGCTCAGGCATATGCTGTGCTGCATGCATGTTCATGAAATGACCTGTGCGACGGGTGAACATCGCAGCTGCACAGCCTGCATATATCCTCATATGCACCACTGGATTCAGAGGAAAGAAATTCTCATCAGCAGTGAGTCCCCCAGGGCCATGTGATTTAGATGAGCTTAAACTTGCATTCCATGCCGACACACACTACTTGGCTGCTATCTGATACCTGTAGAAGGGTAGCCGAACATGTTCTTGCTGCTGAATTGCAGATGAAGGGATCTTATCATGTCAAAATTTGATGCTGGTTGATAGATTTGGATGGCCACAGACATCAATTAATCCTTCTTTTTTGTGTTACTCTGAAGAAAGATGGGTAATGACAGATATACTCAAGTAGCAATGAAATCTCTTTAGCTTGAGTGGTGTCATCTCATGTTTGCCACTGCAAAAATCCAATAAACCAAAAGCCTTTATTCTGCTAGGATATGATCTAAGGCTCTCTTTTATCACCTCCTAAAAGAAAAAAACCATAGGTATTTACCCCAGTTCTATCAAGAACAAGGTCTACTCATCATTTACGTGCTTCTCTGCTGGTCCCAACTTTATAGCTAGATCTGAATAAATTTGAGATTCAGCATTGCAGCTAAATGACGAAGAAGAACATCCAAGATGCATAGAAACGAATTAGCATTGAAGAAGTGTGTGCAAGAATATCAATGGATGCCAGAATTTTGATGGCTATAGCTAACTTGCTCTATGGTTCAACCCCCCTGTGCATGTCCATGCTGCTTCTGGTCCAAGTGCATGCATATGATTAGGATGATGAGGTGACACTGGCACCTAATGTGTTTTCCTTGGAAGCTAGCTTGCAGTTGCGTTACCCTACTTATCTCCAATTTATGCTCTGAACCAGAGTCTGGCTTGGATTAGTTTGGATTGTTTCTTGAGATGGACACTGCAAGGGGAGGTTGGCCCAGAACCAATTAAAACCTTTGGCCCAGCTAAACATACAGTGCTTCTCACTTGTGCTCAAGACAGGAACAAAGTGGGGTCAGACTGGGCCTGCTCTTTGATGTCTGAT
Source organism: Zizania latifolia (assembly GCA_000418225.1). Taxonomy (NCBI): domain Eukaryota; kingdom Viridiplantae; phylum Streptophyta; class Magnoliopsida; order Poales; family Poaceae; genus Zizania; species Zizania latifolia. The sequence goes on along the minus strand of KE371507.1, from coordinate 52,422 downwards.
CCTAACAGTTTTGGTCAGCTTGGACCTACTGAAAGGTATTGCAATCTTCCCTCATTTTTTCAAGAGGGGACCAAAATCTTCTTGTTGCAAACCTCATAAACCAAGTAGGAAGTTTCTTCTGAAAGAGAAATTCAATCAGAAAGTTGTACTTGCATTTTGTGAGAGATGGCAGAAACCCAGGACAGAAATAGCCAATGATACTTCTTTTTCTGCCAGGCGACTGTATCACTCTCATTCTAGACAACTTTCTGGCATCAACTTCTCCAAACAGTAAGAAAACTCGAACAGCAAGCTAGAGCTAACTGATCAATTATTCTGCTAAATGATTGTCCGTATCACACACTTAATCCTATTCGTGATAAGGCTCGAATCATTCAGCTGCCTAATACCAGGAAAGAAGAAAAGGATGGGTGTCTCCCCGAATCTTCAGATCTCTCCAGGTTGCCAACTTGCCATCTGAAAACAGATGGCTTGCTGTTGCCGGTAGGCAACTCTTGCTAATCTACAACGCCCAGTTTGCATCTGCTGTCTGCTTGATCACAAGCCATGTCTTGTCACTGCAAGTGCAACTGCTTCCTGATGGCTGCGTTGCCTGATCTAATAGTTGAAGTCGGTAGGCTACGGTGCACCCATCAGACCATCACAGATTCACAATGGCTGGTGTTGAGTCTGTGAACTACTGTACAACATCAATCTGTGGTCAAGAAAGGCTCACATTTCATCTGGAGTAAATAGCTACTGCACCTACACAGTATACACAATAACACAATGGAAGCATCAGATCAGAATCTGATGTGTATTAATCACTAGAATTAATGCATCAAGGAGTACAGCAAAAGCGTATTCTATACCATTCTTATATGGTATATGGTAACGGCGTGATATGTGTTCAACATGTACAGGTCACATTCAGGTTCCTGACACATGTGTCTTTTGTAACCTAAAAAAATACAGCTAAATCTTTCACTTAAGCTGATGGCTGCGTCGATCGTCGTCGAATCTTCAGGTATCCAAATTTACCTGCACCTGGAGATGATCCTTCAAAAACAACCGGTAGATAGCCAGTAGCAGCTTTGTATCTTTTCTGAATCTGCCAACATAAGATAATATTATGTTAGCTTGCCATGAACACACAAAAAAAACTATGGGTGAATTATGAGGAAGGACTCGTCTATGATCTTTGCGTTAGGATCATCCATTGTGTATGTAACTAATATTGAAAAAACAGTGTACAAAAATTACCTCAAAAATCTCTCCACTGCTTTTCAGGCAATTTTTCCCAATGACACAGACTGAGCCCCCAGATCCTCCACCAGTAATCTTTGCACCAAATAAATTAGGACCTCCATTTTGTGAGGTCTTCCTGTGCTGGACCTCTTGTACTAGATTAACTAGCCTATCTGTCCCATCAGAACCAAGCCCACAAGCATTGTAACTGTAGTGGCACTGCCAGAAAACAAAAGGTCAATGTAGTGCCACGACAGCTAATTTTGCAAATCAACATATATTCAAACAGAAGTTATTTCATCTGTAATACAAAACCTGATACATCAGTTCTCCAAGAGATGAAAGTTGCTCGTCTGTCTTGGCTGCTGTTAACAACGCTTTGAAGGCCTACACGTCAGAACCATAAAAATTGTCAGACATACTTTGTGGAGAAACAAAAGTAAAGCTGGTTCTAAAAACCATGCCTTGATCATTGAGTTTTCATCTAATCTTGTTTTGATTAACTCTAAATTATGACAGAACAAAAGCATTATTTTAGGTGTTACTAAAATAAAGCAATGAAAATAAATCTACATACAATGAAAACAATAAAAATAAAGCAGCAAGAGCAAAGGAAAATCAAACATGCAGGGATGCCATCGACATTAAGTTATCAATGGAAAGGTGTAGATAATCTGGTTTCAAGATATCAAACCTCAACTCGGAAATTCTCATATATGGGATGTCTGGTAGGAGCCTTCACACTGTAAGATCGTTTTGGGTCAATGATTGTTACTGAATCATTATGATCTCCATACTTCTCCAAAAATGCATCCCCAGTTATGATCTCCGGAATATCTCTCGCATAAACAGCTTCATATCTGAAGTATTGCAATAAGAAACCATAAAACATGACATACACTACGCAGAGCCATACAATTTTTTTTCTGTCAATAACAAAGGTAATGAGACCTATGAGGTGGTAGGTTGCATAAATACTGCAGCGAAGCTTCAGATTTCAAAAGATCTACACCATGTTCTTCATATTCATTGGTGGGCGTGTCACCTGATTGTGTAGGAGGATAACAGGGTAACGATTGCGAAAGAAGGTCGGATGCAGCACCCTTGATCATCTTGCGTCCCATGTAAGTGCCTACCCTCACAGACCCATAATCAGTCCCACCAACACTGCATGACCCAAAGGAGAGTACACTTAATATCATGAATCAGTCTTGAAAACACAAATCTCAGTAGGGAAAATGTCTACCTATGTCGTATCCCAGAATCAAGACCCCAAAATCGGATATGAGTTGGGATGCTAACCAACTCTTTCACTTCGGCAGGCTGCAGCAAAATTTGATAATTTGATTATAGATAAAAGTACACAGTTGGACTAGAGGATTTGACTGGGTCCAGGAGTCAACGCACTTACTAACCTGACAAACCATTGCAAGAAGTTTGTTAGCTTCTCCACAAGCAGATGTCATTTGATCCATTACCCCACAAGGGGCTCCAACAATGTGGTTCTCAACCTGCACAGTTGTCACCAATAAATGGCATAACTTTAATATACTTAATACAGTTTGAAGCATCCTTGTATTCACACTCTCAAATGAGTGTGGAAGAAATTCTACTTTCATATATCATCTTAGTTAAAAGATTACCTTTTGACAGAGTATAGCAAGATCCCTTGGGGTAATATTTAAACCTACAGGCAATAAAAGAACATGAATGATGTCGTTTAGCATGTCCAGTTAAGTTAATGTGAAATAGTAAGGTAGCTTCTCGAAAATTCAACAAAAAGAAAAAAAATTACTGACATTATAATATAGAGCTATTTAAGTAAATCTACTTACTGTAGGCAGCAGCGATAGCAGACATGCTGGCAACCTCCACTGACGCAGAAGATGAAACACCTTTACCTTCTGGAACGGACGAAGAAACCTGAGGATTGAAACAAAGCTGTCATAAATGGCCCATACAAACATTCATTTGGAATAAAGGAATTTCAAGGGATTTTTGAATCCTGTAAAATTCCTGTGTTCCAAAGGAGCCCTTACAGTTGCAAGACCTGATAGATTAACATGTTGAGGGAATAAAATGTGAAAAGAAGTTGTTTTCTTGTCTGTGATTAAGAAACAATGTTCCTTTCTGACTAACTCTTAACAGTAACTCCATCTCCTCAATATGAGGAAGGTGGCAAACAGTCACAATTGTACATAAATTACAATAACACTTTGATACAAAATAGCAGAAAGGATCGATGCTGACCAGAATGCTCATGCTGTCTGTGAAGCCCACACCTAACTCAGTCATCAACACAAGGATTGTTCCAGCAACATAGGCAGCCCAACTGAAACCAAACAGTTTTACCAAACATGAATACACATGACAAGTTATTGTTCTTACAGAGTAAAATAAACTACATTTCTTACTTCTGGGATGGGTCCCGAGAGAAATATTCTCTGGCTTTATCATAGGATATTGGTTTGTCACCATCCATAAAATCAGACAGGTCCATATCAAAGGTTGGTGCACGATTACTCAATTCAGAACCAAACGATACCTGTGCAAACATATTTAGAAAGAAGACTCAGTTGTCAAAATGAGCAGGGAAGCATCCAGCTAAAATGTATGGTACAATTCTTTGGTTACACAATGAATTGTTAAGGGAGTGATAAGTAAAGAACTTCTAAGAATGCACAACATACAATTTGCAACAATGGCACTGCTCCTCCATTTGCTAGTTGCCTAGCCTGTGCATGCTTCCATAGTTTCTGCTTGTTCGGATTACTTCTTTGAACAGCAACATGACAGGCCTCTCGAATGGGCATCTGGCAATTAGGACCATCTCAATGTCAATCGCACATGACAAAATAAATTATTGCTTTATTTCGAGAATGTATGAAATCAATTCTATATTAATAATAGGAAAAACAGTATGCAGGCAAATATTATGTAACATTCTAGGTTCCTATATAATTTTTCTTGAACCATGGGTTTTTAGATAACTACGAGGCAATCAATCCTAGGAACAATCAAATAAATCTTCTCAAGGAAAAGGTTAAGAGTTAAACAAAGTATTCAAATATAGATGGAAGATCTCAAAACTCTACTTACGCTATTTCTTAATTTATCGCTAAGCCCACGTCAAACCCAGAATCACTTGCGGGAGGAAGAAGACAATTTTATCCTACTAAGATTTTTTTCTTACTTTTTCTGCAGCATTGCTTCTATGATATTGTCTTATAAAAGATCAGTAACCCGGCAAATTATTCATCCATCTAAAAATAATTATAAGAATTTCTATAGATCATGCATGAGTTCTGAATTTTTCAGGTATATGTCAATGTTTCCTGCCAAAAACATGTGGAACACTAAAAAACAAGGTAAATACAAAATGAAGGAATCTTTGAATATTGAAACTCATTTTAAGTGTACGATGCACATTAGGAAAGCCCATCTGTAAAATAAATGTCACTTGCTCCTGCATTTGAAATTACCTGTAATACAAGACTCCCTGAATAATCTGCGATACCACCCATGACATCTAATCGTCCAGGTGCTCTTGCAACATATATTTCCTCCTAGAACAAAACAAATCATTTGATTAGTAATGCATATGAATTTCATTCGAAAATAATTTCTTCCCTTGTGACAGAACAATAATTTATCAAACAAAATCAAATGTATATTCATCTCGCAAGGTTGTAATTTTGTGGATTCATCCTGTTTATTACAGAGAGAAGTGGTACACATGGTGACAATTCAGTAAAAGGATATGATAAAGAATCTAGTACCTCCCAGTCAAAGAGTACAGAAGCAGCAACCCTCTCTCGGGATTGCTTCTCAGGGCTCCTTGGATCATTACCAACAAGTCCTGATAAACTCGTCAAAAATGCCATTGTATCAGTTAATCCTTGCATGTCCCCATGGAGTATCTTGAAGTCCTCAAAAGATCTGACACCAAAACAAAATTATATGAATGAGGACATGACAAAGGACACTATTGGAGAAAATACATGTTACTGTGAGGGGAAAGAAAGGATATGCAAACTTACGACTCTGCCCTTCCATTAACTTCATGACATGTTGGTGCTGGACGAACACCAATTTCTTTCTCAGACAGAGAATACCAGTCAGGAATTCCTACATCTCTCCCAGGAGCCCTTTGTAGTTGATAACCTAGCACTATGGCATCACGCAAACGTCTTGCTCCGCTCAACTGTAATTATGCAATAGTGCCAATTGATTAAAGCTGGAAATTACAAAGTTTGCTTGTAACTCTAGAAGTTCATAGGTTCCCAAAGCTCCAAAATAGCAAACAACTCTTCCATTTGGATTGGGCGCTAGCCACTTGGTAAACAGTTCTGTCAACGTTTTCTTATGTTTGGTATCAGGACAAGCAAATTGCAATAATATTTTCTTATGTTTGGTATCACTTAATATGTATAGTGTGAAAGGCCCAGCGAAAAATGTAGTGTGAAAGTAACAAAGCTCCCGTACAACACTTTATACAGATAACTGGAGATATCACAAGACCGACTTGATCTGAAAGTTTCAAGGTACAACTGAACAGCAGTATCAAGCTCACTGATCATAGTCAACATTGTGTGTACAGTAACTCACCTTGCCAGAAATATGCTTCTTGCCAACAGCAGTGTCCTGGAGGATATGCGCAGCCACCTGAACAAAATAATTGTTAGCTTATCTACAAAAGGCTATTGTATTATAGATGCAATCTAGACAATACATGAATTGCATCAGGTTTAAGGAAATCATGATGTGTATTGAGTTGCCTCTTCCTGACTTATTGGAAGAACTGATTCTGCATGCCACTTAAATTCTTCTGGCTATTAAGATATTTCAGTAAAAATACTCAGTTCTGAACAAATGAAATCCACAAAATGATTATTGGCCTGAGTTCCCAAACAAGACTCACAGGTTCATATCTGAGAATTGTAAGGAGATTACCTCACCACCATTTATTGGACGATCATAGCAGGGTTGAAGTGTTACAGCACGTCGCAGATAAGGTTTCCAATGTCCAGTAAGTAAATCCCTCCGTATCATCTCAATGCCACATTGATAATGCTGTTTTTGGGAACAAAAAAGCATACAGGACAGCATGTCAAAGTTCATAAGTGACTGCCCTATAGCTATGAGCCTACGAATTCTTAAAATACAAATATGCTCAGACATGTTTCAACCTCAAGCATATTCCTTAAAAATGGCTCTTCATTGAAATAATCTCTACGA
>KE371507.1:34333-45943 GCA_000418225.1 Zizania latifolia | reverse complement strand
TAATCTATACGAACAAATACAAAAGGCAGCTTGTACGCTAAAGCTTCGCTCACAGTACCATATCCAATTTGGCAACCATCAGAATTGTTACATGTCGGTTAGAAAAGGAAAAAAGACAGTAAATAACCATTAAGGCCTTAACATCAGATAATATAATATTGTATTTACCAAGCATACAGTCAGATGCAGCCATTAAATCAGGTGTATAGGCATCCTTTGCAAGCTTAATGAAATTTGGAGGAAGCTCTTGAGTTTCAGATGCACCACATACCTTTGAGAAAATAGCATTTAGACAGCAATGTTGGTCAGGTATTAGAGGGAGTGAGATAAATCACTGTTGTCAAACAAAACATACCAAACAAAGCCAACCATCAGGCAGCCACTCTTTCTTCAGTTTCCATCCTGCCGGCTTAAGAGGAAAATATCACCATTGCAACGACATTAATATTTAGTTGCAGCAACAACAATAAATCACAAGAGCGCAGGCCAATTAACTTTTTAAGAGGAATGCTAGATATAATAAGGAAGGACTTGTTTTTACCTAAGCATCATGTTTATTTATCCCTTACCTAAATTTACTAAGGCTAAAAAGATCAATGTCAACAAAATGTGCCCGGTATATAAAATTGCATTGTAACTACCAATAGAATCAGGCCAATCTAAACTGGTCTAAAAGGACAGATTAATTCATCAGAAATGTACAAGTAATGAAATTAGTTAAATTACAAAATAGAGCGTCTGGATAAAAGAAAAGATATTCTGGCTATTTAATGGCTTACCTGTCCTCCAAAGTTGAAAATGACCACCTTAACATCATCTTCAATTCCAAGTTCCTTCCTTACCTGATATATTTAGATTTTTTAAGCGAATAGAAACTAAGAATATGGATTGAGTTTTCAGAGCAAACATTGTCCAACAGAGTTCTACAGACCTCCGATCTAGATTTATGCAATCTTCTCACCACAAGAGGAACATCAATGACATCACGGAAAGCAGGCACTGCAGATGATAGAATTAATCACATTCAGAGAGAACTTCAAACTATATTATCATTCAGATATACAGACGTACTAGGGCAGTATCCAGGGAGTCGTAGTAAGAATTCACAATGTGAATAATCTTCTGCTATCTGCAGTTATTACAAACAGAAATGCATGGTTATTGAACAGACATAATTAGTGTCAACTTGCATATGTAAACAATGAAGATGACAATATTACATAGTACTATTTGGCTGTAGTCTCTAGGTGGTTGTCGGAATTTAGTAGTTAGCATTAGCCAACCAATTAGCTAATGGAATTAAGAACAATTTTGCACCAATTTAGGGAAATGAAACAGCGGGCACCTGCCACACAATTGAGCGATGATGATGTCCAGCTGCTACAACATACTCTGCATAAATGAAGTCCCAGCTGCAAATAGAAGATGGAAATGAAAGATTGCACTGTTTCCATATGTCCACAGCTGTCAAATAAAATTACTTGTGAAAATTCCTTCTATAGATGGAATTAAAGTCTATACTAGTCAATTTCAGGTAAAGCTAAATTATTAGCATCACTCAGAACTGCAGATTTCTGTGTCTTAGTAGATAACTTGTGTACATCACCAGTATTGATTACACAGGTAATCTTTCGTTAGCAGTGCAAACCAGATAAAAGATAGGTAACTGTAGCAACTATGCCTGATGATATGTAAAACCTACCAAACAAAATGTTACCATAAAGCAAGTGCAGGAAACACTGACCTGAAATTCGTGACGCACACCGAACGAATGCCAGCATCTGCAGCCGCCCTGCACGCCACAGGAACGACATCTGAAACCTGACCAACACCAACATCGACACCATATTTATTTCAGATGCTGTAGTGATTCAAAGCAGCCCAAATATAACAGTGAGACAGTTTGGCATCTTGAGAAAAAAAGTACCACTAAATCAGCCTTGATCGAGTTCAGCCACTCCACTTCTGTCATCAGAATCGACTCCCAGGGCACCACGGCCGTCTGATGATACTGCATTCCGCACCGCCCAGTCAGTCACAAATCCACAGGTAAAGCACGAAAAAATTGATGATTTATCACTACCAAGACAACCCATTAATTATGTTACCACTCATAATAATGACACGTGGACCATCAATGATATGTGGAAACAAAAAATCGAAGCTACTTTGATGGCAAATTATCAAAGCTGGAAGTTGCAGTAAGAGGTAGGAGTGTGGAAAAGTTCCCGAACCTTCTCGAGGGAGGCGAGCCGGTCGACGGTGAGGGCGTCGGCCTGGACGGCGCCGCAGTCGAGCAGCACCTTGCGGATGTGGAGGTTGGGAGACTTGATCTCCGTTGTGAAGACGAACTCCGGCGCGCCGGTGACCACGTGCACGTCGTGCCCCGCCGCTATCAGGTGCCTCACTATCTGCACAAAACCCAATTGCATAATTCACCTCACGAACAATGCACCAGCTAAACAAGTGAACAACTGAAAGAGCAAGGAATCCATCGAGCCAAAAATCAAATTTTGATCGCACGATCAGTACCAACACGACGGGAGACAAAACCAAATCCTCCCAAAAACCACGAACAATGCGAGAAGAAAAAAGAAGGGTATCTGCGTGGAGACGTCGAGAGCGCGGGTGGCGTGACCGAAGCCGTGGCCGGTGATGTAGTAGGCGAAGACCAGGTGCTGTGGCGGCGCCGCCTCCGCCGCCGCCTCCTCGTCGCCTCCCCGGATCCTCATCTCTAGTCCTCTCTCTCCCCCCAATTCGATCTCCCGGGCTTCCTGCGGTCAGCTCGTCCTTGAGCTGGGACTCATCCACACTCCCCCTCTTTATTATATATTTATATTTATATAAGTCAGGGTTGGGTTTATCCGAACGAATTATCGCGCCGATTTCAACGCGAGGTTCGTTGCGCCAACAATCCTCCGATTCTCGCGTCTCTCTCTGCTGTTATGGCAAAGCGTCGTCATCGCTGCAAAACTGCAATGGTGACTGGTGATTCGTCCTTTTCATGGACTCGTCTGTTCGTGTAGTTGGTGACGTGCAAGAAGTCAAACCAGCAACAAAGAGGAGATTGAAGAAGCAACAGCATGCAGCTGGGAGCCTGCGACGGAGGGAGTTTAGTTTTATCTTATTATCCAGCAGCCAGGATGGCAGGATTCCTGTATATCCTATCGTATCCATCTCAACTTATGACACAATACTATTGGTGCTTCAACTTGACAAGACCCTGGAAAATAGGATCTTGAGACCAAAACGGAACATTAGTCACTTTCCACGGGTTGCGTCGACGCCTGCCCTTGACCAGAATTTCGATTAAATTTCAAAAAGGGATCATTTCGCAAGGGGACAATTGTCTACTCAATCTAGGTCCCGTTTCGCATTGGATCTGCATGTATTTAGCTAAGTTATTTGATTTTTATTTTAAACTAAAAACAAAATTTTTAACAAATTTAAAATTTAAATTTAGTATAGATCTCGAAGGCAAATATGTAACAAACAGGCCATAAAGATGATTATATCATCAGCAATGGCCACAAGATCACAATGCAACCAGCAGGTACAGCAATGTCGTTGTCGCTGTAATCTCCCTCCGATCACACATGGCAGTGTGTTGTCGTGGTCGTCGTTCCGTCGTCGCCTGCAAATCTTGCTCTTCGCGCAATTTTGGCCAAACGTACCCACTTGACACGGCCATATAACACCTAGTGCAAGTAATTTTTTTCTAATTTCTACTTGAATGAAACCCAGCACCCAAACACGAGCAAGTGCAGCATCAAGAAAACGAGCATGGCTAAAGGTCACAATGCAAAGGAGAGGTCAGGGCAAAAGCTGCAAAAAAAAAAGCACTGACAAGTTAATCCAACATGCTACTCAACTAGTTGGATGCCTAGGATTGTGTTTGCAACAACATTACAGCAATAGTCTGCTCTCTACCGAAATTACTGGGCAAGATCAGTACTGTGATAAAGGAGCTATTATGCACAAAAAAATCATTTCCAACTGATCTAACGAGGGAAGCATCTGGGGTGCGACTTGTAGATGCTAATTACCTAGAGGATTTCTTCATCCTTCCTGTAAGTGACACCTTGATCTTAGTCGCAACAGTGTCATCTGATCGTCACCTTGACCACATCACAGGGGCTGAAGGGTTTTGTAGTGATGATGGGGTCATACAGTGATGTTGCCACAGATGAAGGCTTTCGCTGTCGATGGCTGCAACAGTTGCTTCAGAAGATTCCTCGACGTCCATAGAATCGACTTCTGCCTCATCAGACTCCATTGGCACTTCAAAAAGTTCTGTGTTTTCTGGATTGGAAGCAGACTGATCAGATATCTTAGCAATATGTGGTGGTGTCCAAGGAACTAAAGCTAAGAAGTTGCTGTGCTGAGGAGATTTGTCCTCCAGCCCATGGTAGTTCCTTCGATTGAAAGCTTGATCTGAAACATGAGAAAGACAATGGTGAGGAGCGATTTCATGGTATGGATCTTACTCCTATCCTGACATACAGAAGTAACAGGACACAAGTATAACACTAGAAAATACATCCACATAAAGCATGCAAGCTATACAAATATGCCACGGGTGCAGTAAGATTTTTCACTTGAAATTAATCATCTTATCTTTACCACTTAAAAACTGAATTCACATAAGCAGGTCACACTGTAAAAGTATGCTAGGAGTGCAGACTGCAGAGGCCCTTCAAGACAACAGCAAACAGAAAATAAAGAATAGTACATATAACAAATAAGCTTGCATGCTAGCACTCAGGTAGGATATTTGTTCAACTAGTTATTCACAAAACTAAATAGTGTGATATTTGCAATATATATAGGTTCTACACATACTTATTCCAATGTCAAAATACGAGCTTGGGTACATCATAAATGTACACTGTAAAAGTATAAAACACCTAATATTTAAGTAGCAATAGCATCTACTCCTACACATCTATATCATTTGACACACAGGACATAATGTAAAACTACAAAATAAATTATTACAAACATTAAATATTCAGAAGAATACAAGAGAAGTTATAAATTAGAGAAAATGTTGTTTCATAATCAACTTACTCTTTAGACCACGTATCAAGTCTGTGCTAATTATGATTGATGGGTTTGAGATACCAGGCCCAATGAGTACAGTGTTGTCTATTGGCTTGTATAAAACAAGTGCCTTCTCCTCACTTGACAGATGAGATTCCATTTCACCTTCCATATTGTCTTTCATAATGGGAATGCTAATAGCACTGTTGATTTCCTCTCCTAGCATCTCATGTCCAAATGGCGTGGAAGGACCTGGTGATTCTTCTTCCATAATAGGTGGGAGCTCAATATCCTTTAAAGTAGACGACATATAGTAAGCAAAATGTAACAGTGCAAAAAAATTGCTGAATGTGTACTTACAGGGGAAGTAAAATATTAACAAATCCTACAAGTGACAGAGTGTTTGTTTATATCCTGAAGCGACTAGCCAGCTACAAATGGAACTTAGACAATTTTGTTCAAATAGAACACTCCAGCTACTAACATTGAATGAGGTGTCAAATCCAGAGTGAAATATGGCCGTGCATTGGTCATTAGTCAGAATATTTCCCACTGGAATACTTGTTTGGAATGGTACTGTCATAAAAAATGCACAACAACACAGGATACACCACACTAGTCCCTACATGTGACGTTCAAATCAAAGATGGACATCTTATTAATTATGAAAAAACAACATTAGGCTGCAACCAAACAAACAAGACGATCTATTGAAAAATATAGCAAACCACAAAAATGTTTGTCAGTAGTTCCATACAGAATTTGACCAGATGAATAGTAAAATGAAGTCGTTTTCATTACTAATTAAGAAGCCTTGAGAAAGCTGTTATCCTGCTACTGCTGAGCAAACTCATATTGGATAATGCATTAATGATAAACTTTGAAGAAACCATGTATGGTACTGATAAGCCTTTATAACATCTAGATTATAATCCGTTGAACAATCGCATGGAAGTATATTTTAGGAAACAGCTAATGGCACAAGCTATGGACATGACAATAAGATGGGTATGACAATAAGCATAGAGAAGCAAATAGAATGAAAGTTAACAGTAGGTCTAGAATGAATCAAATACATAATAGCAATGCTGTCATTCAATTGTTTCATTTCATTGGAATTCGTAATTTCTAAACTCCAACAAACAGCATGTAGATGTAATTAATCAACTCCAAGGTACTGACTGGAAAGAAAAAGAAATCGTTAACATACTGCAGTGATGCATTGTATACTTGGTTGGAAACAATAAGCATGGTAAGCCCAAAAATGACCATTTAGCAACACATTAATCATTTTTCTCAGCCTCTCTGAACAATCTCCTCGCAAACATGGTAGGCACACAAATTAGGACATCCATATGCATCTCCAAATACCACCCAAAATGCAAAAACTTAACTAAGATATGGTGCATATACTCCTCTAGAGCACTAGAAGTAAACCAAGCAAGCTCGGCGGCACAAATCAAACAGTAACCAATAGCCTACCCGAAGAAACGCATAAGACTAAATTGATGGATCCCAGCATGAACTACAGTAGTCGGTAGAGACATCCAACTTAGAAACTGGACACACAACTATGGAACCTTAGCACACGCATAGTAGAAAGTAGAAACAGAAGTAGAGCACGGAAGGCGGAGCAACAGTGCAATCTGCGGACATGGGGAAGAGAAAATGGCGGTGACAGCGGCTCACCAATCTGCGGCTCTTGGCAGCGGGACCGGAGAGGCAGATGTCGGAGAGGCCGTCCCCCACCTGCTCCAGCTCCTTCCTCTTCCCCATGAAGCCGACCATCATCCCCCGGTGCCCCCTCCCAGAGAAATCGACCTCGAACCCCGCGGGTTCCTCGCGAGCGCCGCTCGAATCGAAGCGCAGGATGCGGGGATCGGGCTCTGGAGCGCGGCCGGCGCGGAGGCGGGAGGTTTTCGCGGGATCTAACCAGAGAAGGGATTCGCTGATCTCCCCTGTGGTTGGCGGACTTGCTTCGCGCTGGCTAGATGGTTCTAGAAAAGCTGCGGGAGTGCAGGAGCCCTTCCGCAGTCTTTGACAGGTGGGATCGGAATCTCGCGTCGTTTGCATGGGCCTAGTCATGGGTACGGATGAAAATGGCTGAAAACGGATAGTTTTTTGTCTCGAACCGTTAAAAATGGATATGGAATTTTTTTATATGAATATGGGTACGGATTTTTTTATATAGAAATGAATATGACGGATATGGATTTAGATAATCTGAATAACTCTTATTCGAATTATCAGGAAAAATAGGCCCATTAAACCCAGTTATTTGTAACCAACCTAAGATGTGTAGTCGGCAGGCCCAAGCACTGAAGCTCAATACTCTCTGTCTATAGGCTCTAGCCATAGCCCCCGTCGGCGTCGACGGCAACTCAACCCCGCCCCGGCCTATGACCCTGTCACACCCAAAATTTTCATTCCAAACGAAATGTATATTGATCCATATCCCAAGAAAAAGGCATAGTATACATTAACAAAATTGGATTATCGACCACCAAAGAAACGTTAATTATATTAGTAGTTACAAAAGCATTTTAAGCCTTACATATAAAGATAAGTGACAACAGCGGAAAATCAAGCGTAGCCTACGACACCATCTTCACAGGCTCTTAAGTGTGGATAAGCCAAACATTCGAAGCCAAACTTCGTCCTTCTTTGCTATCAACTGGAGAGGTAAAACAAGGCTGAGTACTTTCGTACTCAACAAGCCGCACGATAATAATGCATATAATGTAAAGGTATAACGAAGGAGGCATAATAGGGTTTATTTGCGTAAAGCTAATTTTAAGGTAAAACATCTATAAAGCAGTTATGAGCATGAACAAATAAACTGAACTGTAATCAGGATTTAACACAGGCAGTGCACCAACACCAGCCTGACAGGTTATCTCCACCTGCAGGATCCTTAGATCCCATCCAACCATCATTTCTAGAATCAATGTGAGGGTGAATCTTACCGCGAAAACATCACTTTGCCCTCTCATGACCACGGGCTCGGCTATTCGAATAAATTTAACTCTGGTCAGAGGTGTACATCTTTACCCACAAGGCACGATATCGATCAATGCTGGAATACCACCACGGTACTCTGACCCAAGCCTATGCCAAGGCCCTTTGTATACCGCACCAACATACGAACATCCACTAATATTTCGCTTCCCGTAGGGTCAACTCTAGTCGAGCAAGCCCCCTCTTACACCAAGTGACATCAGGCCTAAGGGTGCGACCCACCATAAACCGTCACCCTTCACACCAATGGTGCTATATGTAGGTATAAGTAATACTCTAAGCCAGACCTTACCCATTAGACTTGTGATAGTACAAAAGTGCATTGCAATAGTAGTCGCAGACCGGTCCTTAATTGCCATGGGTGCAACTTCCAATACACTAGCAAGCACCCCACGACCAGCCATTTACAATATTTTAGTTAATCAAATTTTAATCCAAACCCCTAACGGTAGAAACCCTACCGTAGGGTACCAATTAATCAATACGAATGATACAACAATTACCATTAAAGAGGTATACAATTAACCTATTTGCAAATACTAGATAAACTAAGCATGGCTAATTAACAGTTCATCCTATGCCGGCCAACTCTACCCTCATTAAGATATGAGCCGAACCAATAATTTGCCTAGGTTGATAAGAAGCAATGCAACAATTAATCAGGGCCATAACAATAATCAGTAGGTATAATAACTAAGCAAAAATGTAGTAACATGATATACTTCTAGTAAGCATACATTAAGTGGAAACAAAATAATTTTAAACACTTGGGATCAATATGTTCAAGGTGTGCGACTTGCCTTGCACCTCTGGTTGGTCTTGCAGATCTTCTGAAGTCCTTCGGAATCCTTCGTCTTGACGAAATCTACACGGACACTCAGAACAATACAAAACACTAAGCACAATCAAATGAACAATACAACAAAAAGTATGATATTAATTAGAGGATTATTTAAGGAGAATTATGGATTTGAACGGAGAGGATCGGAGTTCAAATGGAAAAGATATTGATTTTGGAAGTTTTGGATTTCACATGAAATAATAGAATACTCAAAAGAAAAGAAATAACCACGGGATTATTCCTTCAGATTAAATGAGACGGACGATAAGCGATCGAACATGTTCGCTCAGATAGAATGAAACAGAACGATTGAGCTTGAGTTGAGCCAAGGATTGGGTCGACTCAAGTCGCAATCGGTGAACGACACTTTCATTTGACCAACGAACGAAAGATTAACCGAATAGGATGAGCGACCAGAAACTAAAGGGTACGAATGAACTTGGTTGAACGATCAGGATAGGTTGCGGCCATTGAACAACCTAGCTCGTTCAACTTTGAATAAAAGAGGCAATCGACAAAAGGTACGCGTAAAGGCTTAACTGATCGAGTCTTAGCAACCACGTCGATCGCCGGGTTAGATTGGGTCAACGTGATCCATCGATGAACGGCGATAAACAACAACGATTGGCATCGACCATCGATGAACGTCTCAAATCTGACTACTAGACGTCAAGTAAATCATGATCGATAGATTGGATCAAAGGAAGGAAGCATGGTGACGTTCGACCACGACGAACAAGGGTCTCCGGTTTGTGAAACGGAACGACGACAAATGACACCTCGTGGCAAAATGACATCTAGGACAGAACACGACTGAACAACAGGAGCACCGCGTGTTCTAGGAATAGAGGGTTCCATTTTTGCTATTTAACAGATACAAAAATAAACTATTGCATAGATTAAATATGTTGAACAATATGACGATATGTGATGATCAAGCATAACAAAGGAACGACAGAGAATGGTGTTCTCACCAAGAGGCAACAAGAACAGGAACACTTCTTTGTTTTTCCCCTACGGCTCCCTGGATCCCTTCACTGGATCATGCTAGGCATCAAAGGCAAGGAGAGGCATAGGGTGCGGCTGCAGAAAACGATGAAACAGAGTCAAGGATGAGAAATGGGCTGCGGATTTCTTCTTTGATTGATGTCCTCTGATTTGAGACTGTGCAATAGGGAGCAGCAAGCAAGGAGCGTATGAGGAGATGCAGCGAGGAAAAACAGCCAGGCAAGGGGCTCTACGTGGGTGGCGACGCTGCGGTGGGCAGCGGTGACAGTGCAGGTGATGAAGAAAATGCGTTAGCTGGGCAGCGAGGCGGCAGTCGAAGGGAGGTGCGCGGCTGCTGCACGGGCGGCTGGGGAACTCGTGACGCAGCAGGAAAAGGAGAAAGAAGGAATGGAGCAGCACGTGATTTAGGGACGAGTGAATGAGACGACGACACATTTGAATAAAACATTGAACAAAGGCCCTGATACAATGCTAATTCCAGGAAAAACAAACAGGAAGGCGAGGGATTTCTCACAGCGGGGTGCCAAGAAGAAGGCAACGCAGATCAGTTGGAATCGATGAACGGTGGCTGACGGCGAAGAGGAAAAAGAGAACAGGGCTGCAACTCCTCTGTCGCTTTGCTGCAGGGGCTGCAAACAGGAGGAGGCGGCGTACGGCGAACAAGGGCCGGTGGATTCTCACAGTGGGGAAGAACAGCATAGGGAAAAACTGACAACCATAAGAGGCTCTGGCTGCAACAGGGAAGGTAGAATAGCAGCAACGCTCTGGGTCATATTTTTGAAGGGAACAGGGCGGTTGGCGCAGGTGTGCATGCGCGGGGCAGCAGTTGGGCGCACGACGCAGCGTGGGATAGGTTGGCGAGGGCGCACAGAAGCTAGCGTGGGCAGCAACGATTGTCGAGCTTGGGCGCCTGGCGTGCTGCTGCAGCGTGCGCACCGAGCGACATGGACTGGTGTGGTGGCGCTGGGCACAACGCGTGCTGGGCCAACGCAGGCCGAGCTCGTGTGGGCGCGGTGAGTAGGGCCAGAGAGGAGAGGGGCAGCACCTGGGAGAGGATGAGGAGGAAAGAGAAGGGAGGAAATGGAGGCATGCGCAGGGAACACAGGAGATGGGGACTTTGGATTATTTGCCATCCTCTTTAAGTGCTCATTCTCAAATGCCATCCTCTTCACTGAATTCGCTTTTTTGCCACTCAAATCACATGTAATTTGATTTTATGCCATTTTGGCCACTATTTCAGCGGGAAGACATGACAAAATAGAAAAAATGACTAAATTACCCTTATAACTTAAAATCAAATTAAAACAAGCTCAAGTAAAAACATTTCACCTGTACATAGTTATTGCAAGTTTCATTTTTGTTGATTTAGAGAATGCAGTTAACATCTTTCTTCTTATTTTCTTTGCTAGTTCTACACCTAACATGACATGATCAACAGGGTAGGTGCAGTTAACCAGCCAACAGCTCTATTTTTATTAAGTGCTTGAGGGCAAAATTGTCATTTTATCTTGTTCAGTGGCCAAAATGGCATAGAATCAAAGTATACATGATTTAGGTGGCAAAAAAGCGAATTCAGCGAAGAGGATAGCATTTGAGAATGAGCACTCGAAGAGGATGGCAAATAGTACAAAGTCCCTAGGAGCTGATGCACGCAGCCACGCAGGGAAGGAGAAAAGGGGAAAAAGGAAAGAAGGAAAAAG
>KE371507.1:23943-34303 GCA_000418225.1 Zizania latifolia | reverse complement strand
AAGGGTAGGACTTTTCTACAAAATTTCCGGACCTAAAAATTTCTAGAAATACAGGTTTTTCTCTGCGATTTTAGGATTCAAGGAAAAATACAAAACTGGAATATTTGAAGGATTTCAAGATTTTCAAAGAATAATAGGAACCACTCGAGATTCCAGATAAATAACGATTCAGAATTGAATACGAAATTGGAGATTTCCATTTCCAATATGAAACCGAAGAAATGGACTTTTCTACGAGATTTCAAAAAGGTTAATGGTTTTTTGTAAGATTAGGATAAATGAGAGTTTTGAGAATTTGATAGAAATTCCAATTAAGTTAAGGATCAAAGAATAAACAAATTAATCAAAGGTTCGAATGTGTTGAAACATTGGACTTGGGCCGAAGTCAGCGATTCGAATTTCGGGTATGAAAGAAAATGATTATCGACTTTTCTTTGGAATCAAGGTACGGATAATAAAAGAATTAGACAAAAATCTTTCATAGGAAAGAAGGGAATTGCATTAAAATAATTACTGATATAATGTTTGTTTTGAAAGTTTAATTCCATTGCTCTAAAATTTGAAAGGAAAACTTTGGGAAGCAAATTTTAAAGCAAAAAGAATTTTAGGAAATTCTTACGCAATGATTTATTTTGGAACAAAATTTTTAGGCTCATATTTTAGCTTTGTTTATTCGATTTCTTTATTATAAACAATTTCTTGGAAGTCATTTATTAAATCATTTTTTTATTATTTAACGTATGATTAAAAACCAGGGAGTTACAGACTCGAACACCGCGCTGGCCTTGCCCAGGCCATTGCCTCTGGCAACCGCGTGGGCCCTGCGTCGTGCCCCAGTGCTGTCGCGCCAACCCCGACGCGCTATGCCCCAGCACCATCTTGTCGGCCTAGCCTCGAAGACCCACGCTGCGACCGGCGCAGCGCCTCATGCAGCGACGCGCCGCCAACAGGAGAGAGAAGAGAGGAGAGAGGACAAAGAAGAGAGAGGAAAAGAGATAAGAAAGAAAAAGAAGAGAAAGAAAGTTTTATGTAAATTTGAAAATTTAGAAACATGAGGATTTTGAAGGTTGAAAATCTAACATTTTCTTTAGAATTTACAAAAGACGAGATCTTTTGAAAGATTTTGAATTCAAGAAAATTCTAAATTTGGAGAACATTTATTGTCTACCTAAATAGTTTTCTTATTCCGATAAATATCCGTAACCTTATTCGTATCTGATTCGTATTCGATCCGTATTTGCATCTAATATTATCTATTTTCATATACATATATGGGGTATCCGTTTTCGAATCCGAGAAAAAAAATGAAAATGAATATGATATCACTAATTCTCGTCCATATCTGATCCGTTTTCACCCCTAGTTATGGGCCATCTACACTTAGCCATATATCAATTACGACACGGAATCCTAGTTTGCCAAACTAGACTTTATGGTTTATTTGGGAACAAATAAAAAACTTGGAAGGAAACCCCGGAGGGGATTTTTGAAGGTGACATAACAATCTTCTCATTTCCCTAGAAAAAATCCACATCTAAAGATATGTTCCGTGCCCCCATTTGGGATTCAATAGG
The DNA here is from genome assembly GCA_000418225.1 of Zizania latifolia. Classification (NCBI taxonomy): domain Eukaryota; kingdom Viridiplantae; phylum Streptophyta; class Magnoliopsida; order Poales; family Poaceae; genus Zizania; species Zizania latifolia. Next base: position 32,729 of record KE371507.1, on the reverse strand, counting down.
ATAAAAATCATGTGCAATCTTTATTGTTTTCCCATCCTCATCGGCGGTGCTGGCATGCGGTGAGGAGATGCAAAACAGTCAGGCGATGTCCTCAAGTGCGGTGTCGAGGAGCACGACGATACGGGAGAACCCCACGGTTGAGCTGAGTGTGAAGAGCCGCCACAGGCATGGGTGACCGCTGACGCAGCATGCGGAGAGTAAGGACGTCTTGGTGAGCGCTTGTGCTGCCCTAGCCCTACACCACACAGCTTGGTGACCTCGTCTACTAGCTAGATGGGCCACGTCAGCATCGCCTTGACCCCCTCCCTCATCGCCTTGTTACCCAAGAAACCTCTTGTCCAACATTGTCTTGCCGCAGGAGAAGGCACGACGATGCCATCTCTAGCAAGAGGGGCACACAGTGTTGTGGTTTCTCCAACAAGAGTAAATTTTTTTGACCTCCTGAGACTGGGTTTCTTTCCCTTGAGATTCCACACAGGTTGGGTTAGGTTTTTTTTTCTTACGTGGGCTTCCAAATGTGCAAATAAATTACCTAATGAGTTTTTCCCCGTGGGTCAGACAACCAAGGAATGGGCTAGGATCCATCCAAATTCTAGACTTATGAGTAAGAATGCTAGTTTTACTCGTTTATCCATGGATGCAAATTGTACGTTTGGTTTAAGAGAGAGATGTGATAAAATAGATCCATTTCATTTTTACATGAAATGGTTCTATCCCTCTTTTGAGGTTTGTTTAGTGTGAGGAAGGAACTATCCCGTTTTTGTTTAGTTCGTGGATGGAATGGTTTCACCGAAGAGGAAGAACGATCTAGGCCATTGGCTACTTATCGCTAGCCTCACCACCTCAGTATCCACCCCATCCCCATCCTCGCCTTTGGCTTCCATGGCATCCCCGCTCACCTCGGTCACGTGAGATTTGCCACTCCTCATCTGCCTCAGTCATGCATGTCTTCCTCAGCCTCCCCACACACTTGGGTCACATAGGCTCCAGCTCTCTGTATGAGGAGGCCCACAAGATTTGATATGCCACCACTTCGTCGTATCAAGCTATCACATGAGCACGAGTAGAAACGGAATGGTTGCGTTCTAGGTTTTTTGCGGGATGGATATATCTTGTATCTTAGAGGAATATTCTCCAAATTGGGATGCTTTCATCCCTTCACTCCCTAACCAAACATGGAGCGAGATGGATAAAATGATTCTGCCCTATCTCGCTCTCTAACCAAACAGACTCTATAAGAATTGGGTATGTTCCTCGTTTGCTCTATGGGCACGTTCATTGGCACAAATTGCTACCTGATGGTTATACAAGTATAGATAGGCTTATCCATGCCCATAACGCTCATTTGTCTCTTTATATGTGTTGGGGGAAAATACTTTCACCCTAAACAAGGCTATAATAACAGCATTGCGAAGCCCCCTCCGAACACTGAAAGTTAGCACTTCGGTGAGAGTCGCCACAAAGTCCTTTGCAGGCTGACGGTTCAGAGCCACTCGAGAAGCCAAAGCCCCCTTCCTCAAGAGGGCTGCGAAGCTCAAAACCGCTTGGAGGTGATGTCAAAACCATGGGCTCCCCATCTCCTCCGACAAGATGTGTGCTTTACCATGTTTATACGGAGTGTTACCAGATTGCCCATATGTAATTCACTGTGCAACACTGTAATAGTCGGTTGTGCGTAGGAGGTAAACTAGTATTACCCCATTGTTACCACGCCTATAAATATCCTCCCCCTAGCAGGGGGGAGGATATCGAACATTAGGATGGTTAATCAATACAACTCCTGTTCGAAGGCTATTATCTGCTTCGGAGGCCTCGGACATTGTTCGAACCCCTGTAAAAACTTCGAACCCTTTGAGGTTCTAACTCTAAAACCTATTGCGTATTTCTGTATTATGCCAACAGTTAGTGCTATCCGTGGGGATCCTAGTTCTAAGCTAACCTCTCTACCACCAACCTTCGTACCATGCCTCTAAAGAAAAGCAAAAGCGCAGCTCCTACTCGGAGGTCCCTTCGAGTCTCGCAGGCCTCGCTGCGTCCAGAGGACCCCCTCCCTAGGACTGGCGCGTAAGACCTGCCAGACCCAGTGGGCCTCCCGATAGTAGGCACTAGTTCAGGGGCTACGGAGCTCACCGCAGACCTTTGTACGGCGAACATCACTCCGGAGACTGCGGGGCACACCCTAGGCCTCCCAGCGGTTGACACCGTCCTAAGGACCGAGGAGCACACCTCGGTCCCCTTTTCGATGAATGATGTCTCCAGGCCTATGGGCCTAGCGACGGCCCCCTGGTACCCATTCCATTAGGAGCAATGGGGTCTCAGCACATGAACCCCCTATCACCCCTGAGGGCACTGCAAACCGAGTATGTCCGGTCGTAGGATCTGGGAGGATACTCCGGAGGAAGCGGAGCCTCTGATGACGCGTAAGCCTCCGAGCTGGCCTTGCTGAAAGCGGAAATCATCAGGTGATGGCAAAATGCGGCCAATTAGGCGCGCGTCCTGAAAGCCCCCGAAGACCCTTCGAGACCACCATACATCGTCACAGTGAGCGACCACAGCGAGCAGAAACCTCAAGAGCAGAGGCAGAACGCCTCATTCGACGAGAGGTCACCACTGTACCCGGATTTGCAGATGGTGCGTTTTTACTCGAAGTTCTGAGCCATGAAGTTGCCCAAGTACTCCGGGGATTCGGACCCCGATGAATTCACGCGCTCCTACGCCCTCGCAATCGAGGCTAGCAGAGGCAAGAGAGATACCATGACAAAGTGCTTTCCATTGGCCCTCGAAGGCATAGCCCTTTGGTGGTTCTGGTCACTGACGCCCGGCTCCATAAAGTCATAGGTGCACTTGTGAAGAAAATTCACGAGTAATTTTTAAGGGACCTACGTGGCACCCATGTCCACCGGGAGCCTATTCCAGGTGAAGCAGCAGCCTAGAGAGACCCTACGATAATATTTCCAGTGCTTCACCTTTACGAAGTCACAGATCAAGGGGCTCTCCACGTCTTCGGTGGTCGATGCAGCTCGCGAAGGCGTCACCCACCCGGACCTCCTCGATAAGCTTCATAGGAAGCCCATATATTCGGTATCAGTGGCCCAGTTTATGACATACTTCGAGGAGTATGTCCTCTCTGAAGAAGGGCAGCTTCAAAGAAGTGCCACCGTCGCTCAAGTTCTAGCCCTAGAGGTACGGGCTCCAAGCCCCTGAAGCCAGCGTACATGGAGCACCGGCTTTTGGTGTCAAGAAGAAGCAAGAAGCACTTTCGTAGTGAAGTGCTAAACATCACCAAGCCAAGGGCTCCGAAGCTCTAGCAGGGCCAAGGTCGGGGCCGAGGGGGTGGAGCGAGGCCACCTGCAACGTCTATGGCGAGACCCGGAGCTACAATACCAACTTCTGCAAGGCTAAATTGGCCTTACGAGGGGATTACCTTGAGCGTACCGTTGGCCGAGAGACGACAGATCGAGCACCCAAAGCCACCCGCCCAAAGCATGTCCAGGCCATGGGCCACGCCGAGGCAGGCGAAGCTCCTCCTCGAGTCTCGGTGGCAAACTTAATGCCACCTCCGAAGGTCGAAGATGCGTCTAGACCCCAGAAGCATGTGGTACTTCCCATCTCCGGTGGTGAAGCCCTGGGAAACTTGTCCAAGCGATAGAGGCGTGACTATGTTCATGAAGTAGGGTATATCGGGACCTCTGTATCAGCTTCAGTGATGCTAGAATGGGCCCACGTGCTAATCTCCTTCGCAGCCAAAGACGCCATTAGGATTAAGTTCCCACACGCGAACCCCCTCATCATCTCCACCGACATTGCCAGCATTGAGGTGCGGCGCGTGCTCATCGACGGAGACAGCTCGGCGAATATTATCTTCGTGCATGCCTTCGATCAGCTGTGCATCGCTCAGAAGCATCTCCTTCCGACTGCTAGGCCTCTTCAAGGCTTCAATGGGCCGTCCCTCGAAGCAATAGGTCAAATCGGTCTCGACGTAATAGGACAATTTGAGGTAACCTCAACGTCTTCACTTGGACAGATGAAGATATCCTAGGGGTTGACCAGAGTATCATTGAGCACTCCCTGCTGGTGAACCCTAGAGCGAGGCTAGTAAGCCAGGGGCTGCGAAAGTTGTCGACCGAATGTGCAAGTCTGGCCAAGACCAAAGTAGAGAAGCTGCTTCGCGCAGGGGTCATACGGGAAGGCAGCCACACAGAGTGGTTGTCGAATCCCGTATTTATAAGAAAAAAGAACACGGGAAAATGGCACATTTGTATTGACTTCACTTCGTTAAATAAAGCATGCCCCCGTGACCCGTACCCTATGCCTCATATTGACCAGCTCGTCGACTCCACCGCCGGCTCCTAGTTGCTAAGCTTCCTCGACGTCTACTCTGGGTATCACCAAGTATGGTTAAAGCGCAAAGATGAGAAAAAGACTAGCTTCGTTACTCTCTCTGGAGTCTATTGCTATATACGGATACCCTTCGATTTAAGAAATACCAGGACAACCTTCTCTAGATTAATTGCTAAGGCCCTAGGCCATCAAATGGGAAGGAATGTCGAAGCCTACATGGACAACATTATAATAAAAAGTGTAAAAAAGGAAGAGCATAGCATAGACTAGGCAGAGACCTTCGAAGGCCTTCGAAGGATAGGGGTCCCACTGAATCCCGATAAATATGTCTTCAGAGCCCGGGCTAGCAAGCTTCTAGGGTATCTGGTTTCGAGTCGAGGTATCAAAGCCAGTCCTACCCAGATTACGGCACTGCGGCGCATGGCTCTGCCCAAAAATTTGAAATAGGTTCAGAAGCTCACAGGTCATCTCGCAACTCTCAGCAGGATCCTCGCACGCTCCGCTGAGCGGAGCCTGCCAATCTTTAAAGCGCTAAATGGCTCGAAGGACTTCGTATGGACGCCCGAATGCCAGAAGAGCTTTGATGACATCAAGGAGTACCTTGTCGATCTGGCGACCCTCACTACCCCCGTTCCGGAAGAAGGACTGTTGTTGTACCTCGCAGCAATGGCCTCCGCTGTGAGCGCATTTCTCGTGCGTGAAGTGGACTTCGAAGGCAGGTTGGTGCAGAGGCTAGTTTATTTCGTTTCCGAGGCTCTATCCGGAGCAAAAAGAGGTATACGAAGCTCGAGAAAATTGCATACTCCATCGTCATGGCTTCAAGGAAGCTCCGACATTATTTTCTCGCGCATAATATTATTGTGCCGACGTCGTACCCCCTTAGGGACATGCTCCGAAATAAAGATTCCATTGGAAGAGTAGGGAAGTGAACGGTCAAGCTAGCCCCTTTGGGTATAGATTTTACCGCTCGCACCGCGATCAAGTCCCAAGTAATCGCGAACTTCGTCGCGGAGTGGACCCCTCTAGCAATCTGGTCCTCGGAAGCACCCAACGAAGATATATGGACTATCTATTCTGATGGAGCCTATCAGGCCTCCGATGCAGGTGCCGGAGTTGTAATAATTTCCCCCTCCGGCCAGAAGGCCTTGTACTCTATAAGGTTAAATTTTAAAGCTACAAATAATATGGATGCGTACGAAGATATTTTATTAGGCCTTCGAAAGACACGAGCCCTAGGCGTTGCCAAGGTACTTATAAAAACTAATTCCTAGATTGTCACTGGGCATGTAAATAAGAGCTTCCAAGCTTGACATCCAGACCTCGCCCAATATCTGGCCGAAGTACGCAAGGCGGAGTTCGCATTCAAACGTTATCTTTATCAGAAGCATCCTGAGGGCTAAAAACCAGCAAGCAGATGCCCTCACCAAAGCAGCAGCAGGTGGCCAAGAACTCCCTACCAGAGTGTTCTGCGAGGAACAGTTTACTCTAGCAGCAGTGAAGCCGAAATTGGCCGAAGTACTGTGCGTGCAAGTCGATGATTAGCGAAGCCCTATCATGGCAATGCTTCGAGACAAAGGCGCCCTACCAGAAGGCCCCGAGCTCATGAGGCTGCAGCACAGGGTCCGCACTAACACCTCGTCGACAATCTATTGTACAAGTCCAGCGTTTGCTCACCTTTGTTACCTTGCATCTCAAGAAGCGAAGGGCAGGACATACTTCGGGGGATCCACAAAGGTCTATATGGAAGCCATCTTACGCCTCGGGCGCTTGTGGGTAAAACTCTTTGGCAGGGCCTCTATTGGCCCACCATAATGGATGATGCCGAGGCCCTGGTTCACACATGCCAAGGCTACCAATGGATGGGAAGGCAAAGTCATCGTCCACCCACTCCGCTACAAGTCATTACGCCGGTATGGCCCCTTGCCGATGGGACATAGATTTGATCGGAGCATTTTTGCAGGCAAAAGGGAACTTAAAGTTCGCAATGGTAGCAGTTGAGTACTTCTCAAAGTGGGTCGAGATCGAACCCCTGACTGCAATAACTTCGAAGAACATCTAGAAGTTCTTCTAGCAGAATATAATTTACAAATTTGGAGTACCCAGGCAGCTAACGATCGACAACAGAACTCAGTTTGATGCAGAGCCCGTCAAAACACTCTACAAAGGCCTCGGCATCGAATTGTGCTTCACCACGGTTAGGCATTCGTAGTCCAACGGAGCAATCGAAAGGGCCAGTGGTAATATTTTGTCAGGCCTCAACCGTCGGATCGTGGGCCTCGCCAAGGGGCTATGGGTCGAGGAATTACCAAAGATTTTGTGGTCCATTCGAACCACCCAAGCTCGGTCCACAGGCTTCACCCCTTTTCAGCTACTGTTCGGCAACGAAGCAATGATCCCTACATAGCTAAAGGGGGCCTCACTGTGGACATTGCGCGCGGAGGATAACAGCGAACGAACGGCTTCGCTTGAGCTTATCGAAGAAACAAGGCTTCGAGCTGTAGCCAACCTGACGAAGTACCAAAACCAAACAAAGGCATGGTACAACCCTAAGGTAAAGCCCAACGTCATACAGCCTGGGCATCTAGTTCTCCGGAGCACCCTTACGCCGGGAAAATTGAGCAACAAGTGGGAGGAGCCCTACATTGTATTTCGCTCAAGCCGACCAGGCTCGTTCAGGTTGTCCACTCTCGAAGGAGAAGAATTTAAGCACACCTGGTACGTGGAGCACCTCTAGCAATATTATGCTTAGTTCTATGCCGAAGCAATATTACGAAGTTTCCTTCGAATAAAGCGCCACGAGGGCAATTTTCGCACCGAGGTAATACATATCCCCCGGGGACAAGGTTCACATTCAATCTGTCCCCGAGCATATTGTTGTAGCGATAGACGCATCTAGATGATAGTAAGGCCTCAATGGTTGGGCAGTATGCATACCCATTTCCGCTACCCGAAGCCCCAGGCTCGGTGCGAGACAAATAAAGTCTAACACACGTAAGAGTGCACCGTACTCTGGTGTGAAGCTTGAAGCCCAATGCTCAAGGGTTGCTCCTCGGGTATGGTTAATGGCACTGACTTCGGGCTCCGTTATGAACCCTTAAAAAATCGGTGTGATCCACTCTGTCATTATCGCTACAAAGTGCCCCCGGCCCCAGAGCGGTAAAAATCAAGGGATTCCGAGCGAAAAGCTCGAAGCATCCACAAAAGGTCTAAAGCGACCAAAGACTCGAAGCATGCGCGAAGCCCATCTACGTCGTATTAACATTGCTCATACCCACCACGAGCAAGGAGGGAGCATGGACTACGCATGCGTTTGAAGTGTGTTTCGGCATAAGTTCAACACATAACAAAGGCTAGGTTACACTTCGAATAATACAACATGTTAAAACCCACTTTTATTCACGAGAAATTCGAATTACAAATACGAAGTACAACAAGAACACTTTGATTATAGATAAAAAAGGGACATTATGAAAATGCTCTATCAAAACCTAACAGCCAACGAGCACGCCTCGCTGAAATTATAGGCCTTCGCTTCTTCTTGCTCTTTTTTGCACGAGAGCCTCCTCGGCTCGAGGAGGCTTCGCCGCTGTGAGAACGACCCCGCTTCGCCGCTCGCTGGACCCTTCGCTTCTCTTGGAGGGCGGTCCAAGTTTGAGTCGTGGGAGGGCCTGAGTCGAAGGCTAAAAAATCGAGCACCTCGTCGTTAATCACCTCCGACACTCTCGGGGGCTAAGCTCCTTCAGCTTTAGGGATGATTTCATCAAATCCAGCCAAGTCAAGGGAAGATGACGAACTACGAAGGGGCTCCATCTTTATAGGAGCTAATAGTTCATGAGCGACTTCGGTTAGGACCTCGCCAACAGGGCCTCACAGTATTTTAAATTGTGGTCGGCCTTCAGACCTAGCTAATTCGTAAACTACCCATTGATGATGAAGTGCTTCCAAGACTTCGAGTACCTCGGTATCAATATCGACGCTCATAGTTTGATCCTGTGCAAGTTCAAAATGCCCCCGCATTTTATTAATAACTTGTTCAAATTACATTGAAGTACTACGTCGAGTATTACAGGGAAGCCTAAGGTCTATACCTTCGGAGGAGGAGGGTTCGAGGCTGCATGCGGAGTATGCTACCCCGTGTATCGGCGGTGGGTGGCTTGCTGAAGCTTGAGTGCCGCTTCCCTCGCCTGAACCTTCCAGGGCTCTTAGAGCGCGCGCTAGGCCTCGACTATGTCCGGAGCAGGCGAGGTCAGCCGGGGACTGCCAAAGTCGACCCTCGCCATGGAGGTGAGGAGTCATGGTAGCCACCATGAGGTGATGAGTGCTTGTCAACCGGGGAGATGAAGAGAAGACGATGGATTGAGGATGATGTGATGAAGAGGATGAGGATGAGAAGAAGAGGATGAGAAGACTCGACCGTGACGGAGCTGTCGTGCGACTCAGGTACA
>KE371507.1:0-13828 GCA_000418225.1 Zizania latifolia | reverse complement strand
GCTGAAATGTCTAGTAAGGATTAGTATTGCTATCTAGGTGTTTGTTTTATTGTCTACATGCACTTGGTTACTTGATTACCCTCTGAACATTTTATATGTGTTCTTATAACTGTTCAGTGCATGTTTACTTGCCTGAGAATGTTGGTATTACACGAGTTTTGATTTGAGTACTCGATCATTCTTGAGAGAGATGGTTATGAGCAATTGTTTCTTTTTTACTTTCATTTCTCTTGTGAATCTTTTTCAGATCAAGTACTTTGATTGTTGACTTGACCATATTACAAGTATTCGATAATATGCATGAGAGCGATTGTACGTTTCTCTTTTTGTGAGAACGTTTGTTTCCCTCATTAATACATATTGATCGATACTTGTATTTATCATTGCTGCTGTGTTCAAGTGTTTGTCCGTGGAAGTTGTGTATTGACTTGCCTGGTGTGACTTCTTTAACACAGTCTTGAACTGAAATTTTTCAAGTCACTTGCAAGTCTGATACTTGAACTTGAGGAAGTTTGAGGAATTTCCTTTTATCCGTTGTGTTTTTATTTTGCGCCCATTCACCCCCCCCTCTGGTCGCTTGTTTCGATCCTACAGGAGGTCGCTGTGGCAAGGTGCTGGCAGCCGGCTTCATGAAGTAGCTGGAGTACCCCCTGGCCTGCCACCCTTCCCACCGTCGTTGCAAAGCCCATCAAGGTCTTTTCCGTTTTGCGGGTGGTCTAGAGAAACCCAAGACGAAGCCAAACGAGGTCCCTAGCGTCGAAGTCCGGGGTCCGACACACGGTCCCCAGACATGTTAAGACACCGCTAAGTGTGTCTATGGTCACGTCGGCCTCTTGGGTGGCTTTGGTCCTCTCAGCCTCCAAATCCTGATTGGCGGCGCGAAGCCTCTCGACTTTGACCTCTAAGGACTTGTTGGCCTAGCGGAGTTCTTCTACTTCAGTGGCCGTTGTAGCCCATGCTTCACGCTCTTGCCGTCGGAGCTCGCCCCTCAGTGCGTCGGTGGCTGCTCGGCATGTCGGTGCCACTGGGAGGTCTCCAAAGCTTGGTAGCGGGAGATTTCTAATCTCCTGCCCGACGAGGTTGTCTTGGCAGTCGACGGCACGGGCGGCTCCGTGGAGCAAAGCGAAGGCCTACGAAGGGAGAATGTTTGTTAGAAGAAAAGAACTACGAGGGGCTGGCGAACCACGCCTAGGCTCCGCATACCTGATGCAGGGCCTCTTCGGCAGCCACAGTGAGGTCTCCGTGGTGATATCAGGCCATCTTCACCACCAAGTCACAACTGGCGAGGCCCTCGCTGCCCCGAAGAAACTGCGATACCATATCGCCCACTGGTGCAACCGGCGAGATGAAGGGCCTCAATAGAGGGACCCTTCTCGCTGCCCCCTCTGGTGCTGGACTCCGAGCGAGGACCTCGGTCCCATCATTCGAAGGGGCTGCGCGGGCCGCATGATCTTTAGCCTCCTCCTCCTCATCGTCGTCATCATCCGAAGAGTCCTCCTTGGACTCTCTGCTATCCCCCTCGTGTTGGGTTATGAGGAGACTACGCTAGCATTAAATTCAAAAAAAATTCTCCGTTCGCCCAGGAACCATGCGTGTAATGGGATTATAGATCGTTACCTCTAGCCACGAAATGTGCTAGGGCAGCAGAAGTAGAGTTGATGAAGCGTGTTCTCGATCGGCTCCGCTCAGTTCTGTCCGTTCATCGGCGGTGAAGACACATAGTCCGGCGACCTCCACGAGAAGATTAGCACCGCAGTAGCAGCGGCGTCTCTATGGTATCCACACGTACAGAGACGGGATCACCTCACGCCGGTATGCTAGTACCACGCGGGAGATTAGAGGAGAGACGACCACAACCGGTGTAGCTAGGAGAGGTGGCGGCTAGGGTTAGGTTGAAGCAACAAGTAACACCAGCCTTTTCGTCCTAGCCCTCCTCTCCTTATATACTGCCCTCTCATGTGCCTTTAATCAGTATTAAAGCCCAATAGATCTAATCTGTTCGTCTAGCCCGGAAGTTCTGGTCCAGGCTCAGAAGTTCCAAAAATAACCGTCTGTACGAATTTATTCATGTCCGAAACTTCCGGTTCGTCAAGAATTCACCTTTTAGGCAGGCCCGGAACTTCTGGTCCTTTCGGAACTTCCGGATGCTCCAGAAACTAGAACTTCTGGCCTTTGGCCAGAACTTCCGGTTCTCCAGAATTCTCTTGGGCATATTTTCATCAATCTTTCACTTGCACAAGAGTCAATTCTTACAAGCTTTAAATCTCATCCCCTTAAGCATGTGACCCGATAGGTTCATATGTAAACGATTCTACCCGAAAACCCTTTCTGGATCGTAAATCAATAGCGGTACCTAGGAACACATATGGACCCCCGAAACCATATAAAATCAAAATCATATTTTTTTGAACCTTGATATACTCACGCACTAATCCCTTTACCACACGACATCAATTGGCAAGATTCGTGCCACCCTTGTGATAGCTCAACACTTCACTCGATCAAGTAGTAGATTAATCATGATTAACTCTTTAATCATAGTGGCTTGGCCATGCACTTTTTTAATCCAACTATCTTGAGGGGCCTAGAGACGTCTCTCCCATTATTTAGGAGGGGTAAATTCTATCTTGACCGCTCACATCCCATGACATGTTTCATAACATACCTGAAAGCAACCTTTATAACTGCCTAGTTATGAAATAGCATTTGAAAGCCCCTAAGTGCGTCACTACACATTCTGTAATCAATAACGATCTCAGGTCTAAGGATTCTGTAGGTACACCATTTGAGAACTTATGGCACATTCACAATAACAATCCCAGCAGTATCTCAAAGTGGATCTATCCAACACCATATTCTCTAACATGTGTCTACATCACTGATTTGATATCTTTATATCTATGATCCATGAAACATGATCATCAATTAGTCAAATGTGCTAATCTATGAATCATCACTGTACCACATGACGATATGAGGTTAGGGATCATTTAGAATAACATTATAATAAAACAAAAAGTTTCACAAACAAGTCACATACTTGCTAATCAATGTAAAAGATATTTATTCAAAGAACAAGATAATCAATTATCTAAAGTACATTAGTATAGACATGACACTTTCTCTCACATACACTAGACTCGATTGCGTAAGTATCTAATACACATAGAGCTCAAGTGCGCCTCAAGCTTGAGCTGTGAGAAAGGCTTTATCAATGGATCAACAACGTTTAAATTTGTATGCACCTTGCATATCTTTACATCACCTCTATCTATGATCTTTCGGATGAGGTAATAGCGCCACAGTATATGCTTGGACTTCTAGTGTGACCTAGGCTCATTGGCTTGCGCAATGGCACCACTATTATCACAATAGAGGTCCACTGGACTGGATGCATTAGGGATAACTCTCAGTTCAGAAACAAATTTTTTGATCCAAACAGCCTCCTTCGCAGCTTCAGAAGTTGCAATGTACTCAGCCTCCGTTGTTGAATCTACAACCATTTCTTTCTTAGAACTCTTCCAACTCACTGCGCCTCCAATGAGGCAAAACACAAATCCAGACTACGATCGCGAATCGTCCTTGTCGGTTTAGAAGCTTGCATCGGTGTAACCATTTACAACGAGCTCCTCCTTACCTCCATAAACTAGGAACATATCCTCTGTTCTTCTCAAGTACTTAAGGATACTCTTTACTATTGCCTAGTGACTTTCACCTACGTTTGATTTATATATGCTCATAACACTTAGAGCATAAAAAATATCTGGGTGTGTACAAAGCATGGCATACATGATGGACCCGATTGCGGAGGCGTACGGGATCGCACTCATCTTCTCCAGCTCATCAGGTGTCGAAGGACACTGACTCTTGCTGAGTGTAATACCATGTGACATTGACAGAAAATCTTTCTTCGAATTCTACATATTGAACCGTTTCAATACCTTGTCAATGTACATGTTTTGGCTTAATCCAATTAGCCTTCTCGATCTATCTCTATAGATCTTTATACCAAATATGTATGCTGCCTCTCCAAGATCTTTCATTGAGAAACTTTTTCGCAACAAAGATTTAACAGCATCGAGCATTGGAATATCATTTCCAATCAACAATATGTCATCTACATATAAGACCAGAAATACAAGTGCGCTCCTACTAGCCTTTTTGTAAACACAAGGCTCTTCTTCATTCTTGATGAAACCAAACCCTTTGATCACTTCATCAAAATGAAGATTTTAACTCCGAGAAGCTTGCTTCAGTCCATAAATGGACCTTTGTAGCTTGTAAATTTTCCTAGCATTGTTTGGATCGTCAAAACCTCAAGGCTGTGTCATGTACACATCCTCACTTAGGTTTCCATTAAGGAAAGTCATTTTGATATCCATTTGCCATATCTCATAGTCATAATATGCGGCAATTGCTAGAATGATCTGAATATACTTTAGCATTGCAACGGACGAAAACGTTTCATCATAATCAACATCTTGAAACTGCTTGAAACCTTTCGCTGCCAATCGTGCTTTATAGATGTGAACATTTCCATCAATGTCTATCTTTTTCTTGAAAATCCATTTATACTCAATAGTTTTTACACCATCAGGTGGATCGACCAAATTCCAAACTTGATTCTCTCGCATGGATTCTAACTCGGATCTTATGGCTCCAAGCCATTTCTTAGAGTCTGGTCCCATCACCACTTCCGAGTAGGTCTTAGGTTCATCATTATCCAACAATAATATGTCGTGTTGCCCCGTGGTTAGAAACACAAACCGCTCGGCTGCACGACTAACCCTTTCCGACCGTCGTGGGGCTGGTGTCTCGACAACTTTAACATCTTGCACATCGAGTTGTGGTTCAATAGGAACTGAAACACTTTCTAGTGGTTCTCGAATCTCTTCGAGTCGCACTGTGCTCCCACTAACTCATTTTGAGAGAAACAATTTCTCAAGAAAGACACCATTTCGGACGATGCCTTCTTCCCGGTTATAGAAGTAATATCCTTTGGTTTCCCTAGGATACCCCACAAAGAAGCATTTATCAGATTTAGGAGTGAGCTTATCAGACGTCAAATGTTTTACATAGGCCTCATAACTCCATATCTTTAGAAAAGACAACCCGGGACGCTTCCCAATTCATATCTCATATGGTGTTCTCTCTACAGATTTAGATTGAACTATTTAACGTGAAAGCAACAGTTTCTAGAGCAAATCCCTAAAAGAACAATGAAAAACCAGATTGACTCATTATTGACCGGACCATGTCTAAAAATGTTCGGTTCCTCCGCTCGGACACCCATTCCATTGGGACGTGCTTGGTGGAGTCAGTTGTGGAACAATTCCACACTGCTTTAGATGATCATTAAACTCATGGCTCAAATATTCACCTTCACGATCAGATCACAGAAATTTAATTGTCTTGCTTGTATGATTTTGTACCTCATTTTAGAACTCCTTAAAATTTTCAAAGGATTTCGACTTATGCCTCATTAAGTAGATGTAACCAAATTTACTAAAGTTGTCGGTAAAAGTAATAAAGTACTGAAAACCACCTCTAGCTGTAGAACTCATTGGTCCACATACATCAGTATGTACAATGGCCAATAATTCATTTGCCCTCTCATTTTGACCGGTGAAAGGTGTCTTAGTCGTTTTGCCAAGTAAACAAGATTCACATGTGTCAAATGATTCGAAATCAAATGACTCCACAAACCCATATTTATGGAGCTTCTACATGTGCTTCTCATTTATATGATCTAAACGACAATGTCAAACATAGATAGGATTCAAATCATTAAGCCGATGCTTCTTGGTATTAACGTTATAAACATGTGTATCCTTCAGATTCAGAATATAATAGCCATTCACTAATGGACAAACACCATAATACCATCCGAAAATATCGAACAACACTGTTCTTTATTATGAATTCAAAATCGTCTTCCTGTAAACATGAAGAAGAGATAATGTTTCTGTCCAAGATAGGAATAAAATAACAATTATTCAATTCTAAAACTAATCCTTAGGATAGCGACAAAGAATAAACGCTGACGGCCAACGTAACAACTTTTGCACCATTGCTGACGCGGACATCCAACTCGCCTCTTGTGCACTTCCTTGTCCTATTCAGTCCCTGCAATAATTTGCAAGTATGAATCATTGATCCAGTATCAAATACCCACGAATCGCTTGGATGAGTAGCAAGATTAATTTCTATAACATTTATCCAAAGCTCAAAACCGTTTTGATAGCTTTGTTAAGCAAACCAATACTATGCATGTGATTGTTCGACATCCACCCTAACTGGTTAAGATAAAAGATGGCACCCTGCTTTGGCAAACCCACCATGCAATGATCAAAAACCTTTGTAGGTGCAGCTATTGGAAAGGGCATCAAAGTTCTTAATTTTCTGAGGGAAACTATTCTAACATGGTAACGATGCCTACCACACATGGAAACATGAATGATATGAGTATAAATAAACATCACATGCAATCATATTAACTGTGATGTAGTATGACCCTTTTCACATGACGATCTCCATCACCATGTTTCATGTCCTTCAGGTCATCACGCTTCAGGCCTCCATGAACTTGTATCAGTTTATTACATCTAATAGCACTATACTAATTATATGAGCAAAAGCATCACATGTCGACTCGCAGGTCATACAACAATAGAACAGCCTTGGGCTGCAATTTAACCGTGACACGCAGGCCATGAAAATTACACGTATGCATCATATACATCACAAGGCCATACTAGTCACAACATTCTCTGTAAAAACAAGTTAGGCGTAGAATCTACACGTGACTGAACAAGACTCGGAACTTTTGGCTCAAAGGCCCAGAACTTCTGGTTGAAGGGCCCGGAACTTCCGAGTTAAACCCGGAACTTCTGAAATCAACCTTCTGTGTCGAATTTATTTTGCCCCAGAACTTTCGAGTCAAACCCGGAACTTCCGAAAATAACCTTTTGTACGAAGTTTATTTTGGCCCGAAACTTCTAGGTCACACCCGGAACTTCCGAAAATCTGACGCAAAATCAATAGATCTAATCTATTTCCACCACATATCACCTATATGTGATCGATCCAGATCGAACACTACGTACGTAGGCTCTGATACCACTGTTGGGTTATGGGGAGGCTACGCTAGCATTAAATTCAAAAATTTTACCCCGTTCGCCTAGGAACCATACTTGTAATGGGATCATAGATCATTACTTCTAGCCATGAAACGCGCTAGGGCTGTGGAAGTAGAGTTGATGAAGCGCGTTCTCGATCAGCTCCGTTTAGTTCCATCCGTTCATCGGCGGTGAAGACGACATAGTCCGGCGACCTCCACGAGAAGATCAGCACTGCAGTAGCAGCGGTGCCTCTACGGTATCCACACGTACAGAGACAGAATCACCTCACGTCGGTATAGTAGTACCACGCAGAAGATTAGGGGAGAGACGGCCACAACCGGTATAGCCAGGAGAGGTGGCGGCTAGGGTTAGGTTGAAGCAACAAGTAACAACAGCCTTTTCGTCCTAACCCCTCCTCTCCTTATATAGTGCCCTCTCATGGGCTTTTAATTAGTATTAAAGCCCAACAGATCTAATCTGTTCGTCTGGCCTGGAAGTTCTAGTCCAGGTCCGGAACTTCTTTAAATAACCTTATGTACGAATTTATTTCTGTCCGGAACTTTCGGTCCAACTGGAACTTCTGGTTCATCCAGAATTCACCTTTTAGGCAGGCCCGAAACTTTCGGTCCAACCAAAACTTCTGGTTCCTCTAGAAACCGAAACTGGGGCTGGTCCGAAACTTCCGGATGCTCCAGAAACTGGAACTTCCGGTCTTAGACCAGAACTTTCGGTTCCCCAGAATTCTCTTGGGCATATTTCCATCACCTCACTGTCGTCTCTAGACCCCTTCACCACTTCTGCCGCCTTGACACCTTCATCTTGAGTAGTGTCATGGTCCGCCTGATCATCGATGGTGGGATCTGCAGAAAAAGTTAAGTCAGAACAAGCTGCGGAGGGGCTACAAAGCGTTCGGCACTATCATTTACCTTCAACATCCCTTATAACAGTTGAGAGGTCCGGGCAATCTGAAGGGATGAAGAGGTCTTCCCAGTCTACCTCCGTATGGACTGGCAAAGCCACTGACCTTGAACCCTGGTTTGGGCCCTAGGAGACCTCTTCGATCGCTGCTACAGGGGCTAGACTTGGGGGTGGTGGTGGCCTCGCATCAGAAGCCCCCGCAGTCGAAGCCGGGGACGATGATCCTGCCGGCTCCCTAGAGCCGGTTGGGCCTCGTTGGCGCTGTGGCGACGAAGCTGGCTACTCTTTGTCATCATTAGGCCTCTTTCGTTTCAAATCCCCGCAAGAGGTCGCGGGTTCTAGGAGCTTCGGGAGCTCGGGGGCTCTCCGGCTCCGAGTCGGAGCCATACACGATTGTACCTCTCCCATGATCCGACGAGGGCAAGGCGCTTGCTTTTTTCATTTGCGGTCAGAGGCCCCATGACGTGCTCAGCCGCCTTGACCACCTCCTCCTGCGTCAGCTCGACTCGCTTGGCTGCAATTTAAATAACAAAGTTATGAGGATCATAAGCAATGCATTCGAAGCACAAACATGTAGGGCTTAAGAGCCTCACTAATGATTTCCGAAGAGATCTCCTTCAGCTCGCCAGGCGTAGAGTCCATAAACAAGTCCTTCGACCACTTGAACAGGAGGGGGCTGATTCAGAGGGTGATAAACTCCTTAGCCAGGTCCCTCATGCTCATCCTTCGGGCCACCATTTGTAGGAGTTGAACCCTGGACTTGATGGTGGTCGTGTCTGTTGCCACCTAAGCTTGGCAGCAATACGAGATGTGGGCGTTGGTACTGTGAAGGGGGGAGTCCACTCCGACGGAGATGTAGAACCAATCCTAGTCTCACTTCGAGTACCACTTGTCATTGGATGCCCTCGCTGGAAGCTGTTGTTGAAGTCTTGGAGGAGCTAGAAGTTGATGCTCCCAAACTCCAAGACCCTGGTGACTCTGTCATCGCCAACACTCCGCTTCGGTTGATAGTTGGCATCGTGCAGGGTTGCGAAGATGTCTACGTGACCCTCATACCCCTCCGTACTCATGGTCCACTTGAAGATGGCGAGGCAGGTGATAGCGTTCAGAGATAGCTGGGGGAGCTAGAGGTTATACATTTGAAGTACCTTCCCTAGCAGCTCCGTTGCTGGGATCCCGAGCCCAGCCTCGAGGAAAGCCTCGAAGACCACGGCCTCGCCGTCTCTTGGAGCAGGGACCACCTAGTGCTTTAGGATTTGGAAGTTGACTGACTTAAAGACCTTCCCTGCGCAGGCATCGTGGACAGACTCCAGCGTCGAGCGTGTTTTCTTTAGCTCGAAGGTCTGCTCGTATAGATCTGTTGGAGGCCGGAGGTCATGCAGCCCGTAGTACTTCGAAGCAGCCTTTAGAGCTACTATCGCTGCTGCGGCCGTTGCTTGGGCCTGCACCGAAGCGAACCCTTCGGCGGCCAGGAGGCCCTTGGATGCGGAGGACTTCTTCGGCATCCTGCGAAGCTAATGCTCTGCTTTGTGAAGGGGCAAAGCAGGGGCTTCGGAAGCTAGGGGCTGAGAACCTAGCAGAAGGCAAGATCTAAAGCGAGAGCAGAAGTATGCTTGAGCGCAGACTGAGCCCTGGGGGCTGAGGGGTTTTATATAGGCGGTAAAAGGCACCCAACACACTCCTCGGAGCAGTTTTTTACCACCCCGCAGGCGCCTTCCGTAGTCTATGATTGGTGGGGCTAAGGTAAAAAGGCCGAGTGCATGTAGCTGGGCGACAGTTCGTTTCTGATTTCTTGTCCACACCTGACGTCGTTTGGGGTTTCGAGGGCATCCCATCAAGTTCTATAGACCATTTAATGCTCGGTCTACAGCTAGTTCAAGGACGGGCTCCAAAGTATATGGCTTCGAAGGGGACTGGTCGAGGTTATTATTCATCGAGGCACATTTTTCCCCTTCTAACAAAGGGCTACATGCGAGAGGCTACTGTTGGAGGAAAATACTTTTACCCTAAACAAGGCTATAATAATAGCATTGTGAAGCCCCCTCCAAACACTGAAAGTCAGCACTTCGACGAGAGTCGCCATGAAGTCCTTTGCAGGCCGACGGTTTAGAGCCGCTCGAGAAGCTGAAGCCCCCCTTCCTCGAGAGGGCTGTGAAGCTCAAAACCACTCGGAGGTGACGTCGAAACCATGGGCTCTCCGTCCCCTCCGACAACACGTGTGCTTTACCATGTTCATACGGAGTGTTACCAGATTGCCCCTATGTAATTCACTGTGCAACACTGTAATAGTCAGTTATGCATACGGGGTAAACTAGTATTACCCCATTGTTACCACGCCTATAAATACCTTACCCCTTGTAGGGGGAGGAGATCGAACATTAGAAGGGTTAATCAATACAACTCCTGTTCGAAGGCTATTATCTGCTTCGGATGTCTCGGGCATTGTTCGAACCCCTGTAAACACTTCGAACCCTTCGAGGTTCTAACTCTAAAACCTGTTGCGTATTTTTGTATTACGCTAACAATATGTATGACAAAAATATGTAACCCTTCGTATGTGTACAAGGGGTGTACAAAGACATATATTTGATGCATGTTCGAGATCCTCTAAGAGTATTAGCTCTATGTCCCATTTGTCTAGCATATATATTTGGGTGTGCAAAGTCCAAGATATAGATTACATGGGATGTAGTAAATCAAACTCCTCTTAGGATGAATTTTTTTTATAAATATTATTATTATTATTATTTTGAAATTGCAAATCTAGATAGCACACTCAAGAAATTATAAAATTAGACATCTGTCGACATTTTAAATACCGACAGAGTTTCTTTTGATAGTACAACCGTCGACAGGAAAAAAACTACTCCTGTGAGGGTATTTTTTCAAATACTGACAGAGGCTTTTGTCGACATTTCAAATGTCAACGAAGATCTAGTTTTGCAATTTCTTGAGCATGCTGTCTAGATTTACAATTTCAAAAAAATAAATATTGTTTATAAAAAATTCTCTTAGGATGAGGTCTAATCAAGGATACCTCTATGGCTCTGTTAGGGCTTGATTGATACATAGAACCCTTCTTTGGGTTCATATGAGTTGTCCCTATTAGAATTGAAGCCTTGGTATTTATATCCTATTTTTTATCCTACTTAGGCCCCTCTTGAAATAGATTAAAATAATAAAAATTATAGCATAATCCTGATTATTGTATAAATAGGGAGATTATCGATTTTGATTATTAGTTATATGGCTATTTTATCACATAAGTCACTTCCACTTTAAGTACAAGTTACTAATAAGTTTTCCTAAAGGGGACCTTATACTTATAGAGACAAATCAAGCATACCACTTTCTTGTCCTAGTAGGTTTATGACATCTTGTATAATATTTTTCTATATCCTACTTAGACTCCTTAGAAGTAGAGTAGTATCCCTTTCATATATGCCATGTTCGTCCACAAATACTCTTAATCATGTATGACATGTGCACATGTTAACATCAAAAATTGGTAACCGTTGGATCTAGTGCAACATTAAGCACCATCGGACTAAACTCAGTTCTGCGAAGGTCAATGACAAGAGCCTTAGAAGGTGTCCATCGACTCCGTATTGTATAATGATTTATTTTTTTAATCATAGCCTACATAATAGGTAACAGGTAGATTACATGTGGGTTATCTTTAGCGGTCAAACCCCAAAATTTACTACTATTCGAGAAAGATATTGTACGGGCATGGGTATAAATATGTACTCCTAGGGACCTCAAAAATCTATCACACAATCAATACAACTTCGGCACATCGCCTCCTTTTAGGTATGTAGAATTCTAGCGAGTCCCTACTCAGAGTTAGGCTGTATCGGTTAAGTCTAAGCTCTAACGAAGAACATGGATAGCCTTATGGTAGATTGCATCTATTTAACCAAGTCTTTCTTAGTTAGGTTTGATATTTTGGGGTTATTTGGTTGCTAGCCACCATTTGCTAACAAAAGTTGCCACACTTGCCTAAGTTAAGTTTATTAAATTCTTTGCCAGACCTTAGTAAGTCTAAGAAAATCTTATCATATTTTTTAAGTCATTGATATGTGGGATCGAAGAATATCTTGTTACAATGGTGGCAGCAAATAAACAGTTACCAAATTGGTTAAACTTGTCTAACCTTAGGTATGGCAAACTATGATAAACTGTGGCTGGCAACAACAGCCCCTTTGAATGGATTTATGCGTCTGCTAGCTATTGACACGTTCGTCCTGAATATATTCGTTCTGTTCTTAATGATTAGATTGGATCTAACGTGTCAATCACGGTAACCTGATGTCTATCGGCTAGATGAGTTTATATACTTGACTTTAATCTATTATTGTCTCAGTTCACTCTGATCTACTGTGTTAATGTTAATAATATGGACCTCATTTAGGTGAAAGGGATCAGATTAACGTTTCAGTGGAGTGTTAGCCAATGAATTATCTATCTATCATACTTAACCTACTAACCATGCTTGTTATCGGCCGATATACGTTCAATGCGTCAATTTAGTGATATGAGTAGTGATTTAACACTGTCTTGGTTAGGTCCGATCTGTTAACTTCGTTATTCATAGAGCTAATTTCGCAATTTAATGAATTATCACCATGTTATTTAACAAATTAGATCAGCCAATGAACTTGCATAACCACTTAGCGGTATTCACACATGTTTTAAGCCAGTCAACGGAGCTATATATTAACATAATTCTAAAAATACCATAAAAATATTCAATCGACTATTAGAATGCTTACATGCTTTTATCCACACACATTATAATCATACCTTACATTAAGTCAATGTGATTAGGCTATCAGCTAGCGATGGTTTCCACACCATCGGCTGATGGGTCTCAAGCAACTAATGTTTTATATCTTGTCAATTGACTAGTACGCCCATAAACCACATTCTAAGGACCCGCACTGAAGATAAACAGAACTCTCAAGACTTCGAGTGTGAAGATTTAGAGATCCTTGCAATTTCTACGTCAACAATACCTTATATTCAATAAACTATTAATTTATGCTTTACTCGGAGTAACCACCAACTAGGAGGACATATATTTATCTTAGGCATTAGTGCCACTACATTTATGCGCTATTATGCATTAGTGCCACTACTTTTTTTACCATGTAAAACACATATTCTTTTCTTATCTTTTCCCCTTTTGTGGGCTATAAAATAGAGATTAATTGTACTTTTGTTCCAAAGTTAAGTAGACTTTGTATTTTTACTTCACCTCAAGTGTATGATAACTAATACTAAATATCACATGCCATTCATACATATGAAACAAAAATATAAAGCACATTAATTTATAAGGATATTTGTAATGGGCAGGCTCATTTGCTGGCGAGGCAGAGGCACCAAGGCTAAAACACATGAGGCCCAATAGAAAAGCCCATCTTGCCCTCACCACATCTCCAACCGGCTAACCCTCGACCAAAAATATAAGGAAAAAGTCTAGATTACCCTATCAAGTATTATCCTGTAGATGAATATTACCTTCAACTAAAAAATCATGCTTTTAACTCCCGAACTAATCTACACTGGACAAATAACCCCCGAGACTGTTTACTGTGGTGGTTTTATTGATGTGGCAGCCCACGTGGTAGGAGACACTGAGGTGGCTGTCCACGTGGCTGTGCGCTGGTATCTGTACAGTGAAACCCACTTGTCAGTGACACAAAAAAATTTATCTCTCCTCTGTCTCTCCTCTTCCTTCTTCCTCCCTCCTCCTGGCTGTGAGTATCACACTAGCAAAGCGA
>KE371506.1:0-11815 GCA_000418225.1 Zizania latifolia | reverse complement strand
CTTCACCAAGCTTCTGTTCAAAGGTCCAAGGTTCAACACCTAAAACAGGAAATCCAGCATACACATATATAACAACAGACAGGGCCATGGAATTATCAAGAATGTGCTGGAGAGAACTAAAAAATATCAAGCTAACATGTTTACTAACCGTATTCTTCCTTCAACTTTTTTTTGTGCTCCGCGGTTAAATAGAAAGTTTGATCATGAATTGGGTGAATAACCTAGACGGACACAATTGTTGATCCTCAGTACAGTTGTTGGTCAGCAAAAGACAAGGTGAAAGTGAATTCCTATCAGTTGCAACAGCATAGAGACAGAGAGACCTGTTTTACTGGATTGCAGCCGATGTGCCGAAATTCTGAGGCATGCTTCCTAAGAAAATCGTTTAACTTCCCACAGTCTTCTCTTCGAAAAATATCCCACAAAGCACCACCACTTTTGTGATGCTTAGATATCTTTTGACCTGTCTTCAGACGACGACCTCGAACTTTCTTTTGAGACCTGTGAGCTCCATTATGTTTACCATCAGAATTGTTGGCCTCATGATTATGGTTTGGACACTGAGCTACTTCACTATGTATCTCAGATTTATAGGGTACTGCTTCATCCCTGACATCACCTCCAGCATCATCAGGTGGTAAAGCGTTTATGTCCAAACCTGCATGTTGCAAGCAAGAAATTTTCACAAAACTTAGAAGAGCAAAAAGATCCATTTCATTACCAAAGTGTATTTGCTCCACCAACCATTAGACTTGTCTTCACAGGTGTGATCATTTTCCTTGCTGCATGAGGCCTTCAGTGCTTCATCAACAGCATTATCCCCCAATTCAACTGGATATGATGGAGATTGTTTACTGCATGATTCTAACATCCCATATATTTCCTCAAGATCTTGAATTCTCATATCATTTTGGATTGTTTCAATCCGATTAACATCATAAGTCTCACAGGGCACTTCAGCTGTGTGTGTTAAGATATTTACCTGGGTAGAACATATACCTTTCACGATTAATCATTGACACAATAAACAAATAAAACTCTAGCAACAAATTAGAAAACAAGAACTATTTAATGGTCTGTAAATGAGGTATTTATTCAGCAACAAAAAGTGTCTGATAGGAGAGCAAGATAAACAAAGCGAGCTACAGATTAACCTCCTACAAACCTGACTTTGCAAGTCAAATTCATTCTCTTGCCAGAATAAAGGACATAAGCACAATTGAGACAAAACAAAACATCATTATAGAAAACAGAAACTTACTGCATCGGACATGTCACAGTGAAGTTTGGTTACAGAATCACCCCTGCCCAACTCTTTGGAAAATCCATAAGCAATGTAACTTTTTGGCCCAAGATCTGGCTTCAGGACACCAGCAGGAAGCTTGACTGCAAGATTTAGCGGACCATATCGTGGATCAGTGTACTCCGGAAATGGCAATGCACTGATAAATTCAGCACCGTGGCGAGGCAATCGCTGATCAAATGAACTAGAAGGGGGCCAATCCTTTAGCTTAAGCATCTCAGGCCAGCAAGTCTTGGGATGAGTTCTACCTTGTGTATATCCCCTGAAGAACATGTGTATGTTAATTTCCACCTGCAAATCAAACATGATAGTGTAAGCACACACATATTCATCTGCAAATGAAGAAATTTAAGTTTCTCTAGAGACACATAACAAACATATTTAAAAGGGAAATTCAATTCACAAATGCATCAACAATATTAACAAATAATATTATTTAATCATTATATGTATTCCTTCTGGTAAGACAACACAAATACTACCCCGTTTTCAAAAGACCGACATTTTGGACATCAACATGGTCTCCAATGCACATGTTTCTATGCTACTTTTTATAGTTATATATTTATAAAAAATATTTAAAATATAACTATATGAAAGTATTTTTCATAACAAATCTACTAATATTATTTTCACATATCAAATCTTAATATTTTTAATCTATTAATGATTTAATATTTCAAGATTTGACTGCACACATTCTAGTACATCATTTATTTGAAAGCAGAGGTCATACACATTATTTCCTTATTATAATGTACTACCTAAAATAAGCATCATCTCATGCATTTCTGTCAATAATTTTGACACATGCCAAGTATGCAAGACAAGTATGAGCACATATGGCAAAGTACAATAAGACCAACTGCTTAATATCCCATAAAAAAGAGTATCACATAAACATATTACAGTTCCTCACCTCACACCAATCGAGGCAATCTATTGCAATCACAGCAAACTGCTCATCTTCTGCTTTGCCTTTGGTTCTTTCTCGCAGTGCCCGCCACATAACCATCGGCTCCCAACTAAGACCAGAGGTTAACTGAAGAGCATCAGAAACAACAACCGGCTCGCCTTTTGCCCAATGCATCTGAAAGTGCGACAGATCATCATCCTGGATAGCAGTGGCCGCTGGACAGTACAAGTAGTTATCACTTGAGTCGTTCCTATTTGCAGCCTGACGCAATTCCTTGTTGCCACTTCTTATCTTGCCTGAATAATCAAAGCAAGAGCACCGATCACTTGTTCTAGCTAGTTCTTTTGCAAACGATTCACTCCTAGAAAGTTTGACAGCTCTATCTTCTAGCTCAGTGAGCACCTTCTCTGGAAACAAGCATTTCAGATCTAGAAGTGGACCACTGCAGCCTCCTAATTCCTTTGGTGGGCAAGGTATGCTACCATCACTCTTTGCTTTCCAGAGTGACCGAGTCTTATTTTTGTTCTCACCAGAAGCCATGCCATTGTAGGAATCACCATTTGGGGTGACCGTGCATTGCCTCCCCGACAAGACACTTTCATTCCG
Organism: Zizania latifolia; assembly: GCA_000418225.1. Taxonomy (NCBI): domain Eukaryota; kingdom Viridiplantae; phylum Streptophyta; class Magnoliopsida; order Poales; family Poaceae; genus Zizania; species Zizania latifolia. Next base: position 8,990 of record KE371506.1, on the reverse strand, counting down.
ATCATTTAACAGACGAATCTTACCAAAAGCATAACCCTTGCCTCTATCTTCAGGTTTCACATTTTCCACCTCTTCTCCTCCAGGGATCTCACCTTTGCGAAGCTCTTGGCAGCAGGTAAGGCACAAGTCATAGAAGCAATGCTTACAGCTTCTATGAAAATCAACTATAGAAGTTCTGCATCTATTGCTGCAGATGAAGATAGAATCAGATCAAACACGTTTTCTGCTATTAGATCATGGCATAAAGTAGCAAGGAAAGAACTTACCAGTAGACACGCTCATCTATATCACAATCAGCTTGTTCCAACTTTATTTGATCAGTCGAAACACCTGCAAACAGAACAAGATGAAGATTCAGTGTGACATCAACTTCCAGTTTGTCAGCGAGAACACCATACCTTGTATGTTAGCCTCTAATTCCTTCTCCTCCATCTGTTCCTGTCGCAGTTTTATCAGCCAAGGTAGTAACAAGCGTACAACATGACAAGCGTAACGAATTCGATTTTCTTCAGTAATTTCCTTTCTTGGAGGCTGGTTCATGACAAATGGAATGAATTATTCAGTTATAACACTAGATGGTATCGTTTTAACTTAAAGAAAAAAATTAGCAGAAAAAATGGAAATACTGTAAAGTAAATATTAGGTGCAAATGCAAACCTCTTCAACTCCTCTCATTCGCAGGCACGCCTTGCAATTACAATTCTTGCGACAATAAGGGCATTTTGCTGCAAATTCATCTTCAGGCAAATCGGGATACCTATTCACCAAGAACAGCTGAATTATGAACCACGAGAGTAAAATAGGTATCGGGTAAGACAAATACGAAATTTGAATTTAAGTTATATTAAAAACATTGGAACTTTAGAAAAAAACAGTAGATGGAAATCCCGCTAGTACATAAAATAGTTTGAGACAACTTGGCACACCATTGGTTAATGCATGGCACACAGAAGCGCTTATTATTGCATGTCTTGCACCAGACCACTCTCCCTTTGTCATTTCTCTGGCATTGGTGGCACATTAGTGCATTTTCACCCGTCAACATTTTTTTCTTCCCTTGCTAGATAATTGAAACAAGAAAAAGTTAATGCACTCATCAAAAGTTATAGAATTGTTCCAAAAACTTGTACAGGGAAACTGGTAATTTACCCTATTATTTTCGTGAGAGCTACCCTTGGAAAATGAGGCATTATTTTGTTGTTCCACCTCCTCCTTCAACTTTTTTCCGATAAACCCATTGCCAGCATCTCTTCTCTTGCGCTTCTTTTGAGTCTTCAAAGCCTCATCATTGCCTAACCTCTTGTCTTTTACTGTATTTGCATTATCCTATCAAGGAAATAAAATCTTAAGTTATTGGTACCAATATCTAAGAGCAAGGGGCATGTTTCGCTTCCTAATGCACACAAAAGCACCCCTAAACATAGATTGTTCAACTAAGTTACACACCTTCCAAGGACGATACATGCACTTCTGAAATTTTCATGATTTGAAAGACAGTAACATCCTTAAATCGAGGGTGTAGCTAGTTACATCATTAACAACAAACAACTAAGCATAGAATTTTCACACAGCAAGGGAATCACAATAATCAGCTTATCATTAAACAATATGTATGCAATTTTAATAGTCCGACTTGACAATTAGGTGTCCATTAAACAAACTAAAATTTAATGAAGGGATTTTGCGTACTTGCAGAAAGGCATATAGCTTATGACAAGGTGAAGGTATCACCATATCAGAGTACTTAATGTTAGACAGATTTTGTACAGCCTTGCATAGTTGCATATCTTATCTTTTCCTGCATGCATCTAACTTTCCTTGCCGGTTCCTTCCTTCTCCAAATCCTCCTGATCGTATTGCTATAAATCGGCAGAGTGGTTATGGAAAGAACCTGGCTACATATGTACGTGTTTGGCTATCAATCAAATCATCGCGTGATCTAATCTGCCAATTACACGCTTTCACTTAACAAGGAAACAGGTCAACAGGTAGCAAACGTCCAAAATTTTGCAGGTAAATATATAGTGAAATATGTTGATGGCTAAAAAGGAAAACGATCCAAAATGACTTTTGCAACCGATGTTGGGTAAATTTACCCGATGGACTTCCATGTTCTCTTGGTCCACTTTCTTTTTTCTGGGTCTTCCCTTCTTCCTAGCACCGCGTCTTGTGAGCTTGTTGGTAGGCTCAAGAACGTTATCGTTGGTGGTTCTCTTGACATCCTGTTGGAAATGTAGCAATTGGTCAGTGCAAGGTCGCCTTGAAGGAGTATTGAAATCCGTAGACAGATAAAAGTACAAACCTGAAGCAGCAGTCTGTGCCATTCCATAGAAAATGAAAACGGGAGAAAGCGAGCTACATTCATAGTTTCATACCCCCAGAAGAGTGGAAGAATGTAAAAAAGACCAAGACTTTGTTGTATGCATTGAGCAGAAATGGCATTAGCTAGTCGCTGTTTAAGCAGCTAATTGGCTGGTTGAAAAAAAAAAGCATCTTTGCTAATCCGCAGCGTGGTATGTCGATGACGGATCGCCCACTGCGATTCATTATCTTTCTGGTTTTGAAACAGCGAGCCAAAACCCAAGTCGAACATCTGCACGCGGGAAGTCCTGGAAAATCGAAGAAAATACGGCGACTAATCTTGTCTGCGTTCACTTGACTAAATAAAGCATTACGACTGCAGCAAAGAAAGGGGAAGAAAAGAACAGAAAGGAAGAGACCCTTATACTGAAGCAGCGGCTGCTCGATTACGCGAATAGCAAGAACAAGCTCTGGATCTGAGAAAGGGGTTAGCTGTTCCTGTAGGCCGTACCAGCTCACATTGCATAAACACACAGGACTACAGGGGGAGAGAGAGAGATTCCCGACCTCATCATCATCGGCATCGTCGCAGTGGCGGATGGCGTCGGGGGCCGGCTTCCTCCTCCTCGGCCTCGGCGCCCAATCCCCTGACACAATGCCGCGCCCTTCGTCTCCTGGCCTCATCGCCGGCGCCCGGAAAGCCTGGTCGCCGCCCCGGCGCTTCCCCTTGCCAGACCCTTTGGGCCTCCCCCTCTTCCGCTTCGTCCCCTCACCGGCCGCCACAGCGGGCGGCGCTTCCACCTCCTCCGGCATTGCGTCGCCCAGTCTACACTACCGCGCACGGCGCAGCTCATGCTAATTCCATTTTATTACGGCCGCGCCCGCGCTACAGCTTCCACCCTACGCCTGCAGAACAATTACACAAAGGTCCTTCACTTATTTTCGTTTTTCTCACTGAATGCCGGATGTATCTGCTTTCCATGCCCATGTAATTTCGTATCGTGTAACCTCGGTGTCGCCCAATTAGCGTATACTTGGGAGGTTCTGTAAAAAACAGAGGCATTTCCTCAATTCCTCGAGGCTGTTGCCGCCGCCGCCGCACACAGCAAGGAGGAGGGAAGGCGGGAAAACAAGCGGCGGCGCCACGGCCGAGGCTCCCCCCCGTTCCGTCCGTCCTCCTTCAATCGTAGTTCGTTTCAGGCGAAGTCCGGCGTGCTTAACGAGGTCTATTTTTTTTGAAATGGTTTATATGTAAATTGACAAAGTGTTTAGGAATTAAATTAACGGGAATATATATAAAAAACATGTCGCGTCAACGAAATTATTTTTAAAACCGACTTAGAGATGTTTTTAAACGATTTTTAATACTCAAGGATAGATTTGTAGTTAAAGTGTTAAATATATTGTATAATATTTAAAAGAGTTATATAGATTTTTTTTCTTAGTTTATTTGAACTATTATAAATTTCATTATAGTTTTTAAAAGGCATGCTTACTACTCTACCCTAGTTTGCTCGCACGCACGCGCCAAGGGCGGAGTGCTCTTCTTTATTTGATTTTTGAATTTTTTGAAAGGAGGGAACCACCCAAGCGGACGATCAAATTTAAGGTTGACCAAATCAAGGAAGGCGTTTTTTCGGCTATTTGTCTCCGCATACTCCGCTACACCAAAAGAAGCCATTTTTTCCTTTGCATTCTCTCCTCCCCACCTAGCGCTGGTCGGTCCAACATGGTCCAAAAGAAGCAGTTTTGATTTCCTTACCATCATCAACAACATTTCATTGATTTAATTAGACCATATGCTATTGTTTTAGATTGACATTATAATTAAAAAGTTTATATTATCAATGACATATTATTAATTTTTTGCTATAGTATAATTGTGGTATGTAGTCATGCTTACCTCTTCCTATCGGTGTCGCCCTCATCATCAATGCCTCTCGCTTCTCCTATACCAACATCGAGCCCTAGCGTGCCAAGACCGCTGAGTGCTGCCACATCTTCGAGGACTTCATCGGCTGCGAGGCCATGACACCCCAAAAAACCCTAGCACTACCTGCTTCTTTCTTCGTACTTACTCTAATCTGGAATCTAGTCGTGTGTAATCACATCCACCTCCAATAGGGATTTCCCTCGCCGTTGTTGTGCGTCTCACTCTATTTCCTAAATTGTCAGGATCTGTAATACATAGATAAAAACATTAGACAGAGATTTATGTGAAAAAAGCCCATACGAAAAAATCCATGCGAGAGAAGTCTCCCGAGGTCTAGTGGCTAGCACCACTATTGGTGGGCTAGCTTACCCAAGTTCGACTCCTCATCCCTCTTTCAAATATCATGGAGGTTGTCTCTCCTAGCTTCAAAAAAAAACCATACGAGACAAATTATAATAATCGTCATGAGATTACATATACAAGGTGGCTCGTATTTATAGGCACGTTAAGTATCATATTAAAGTAAAACGTGAATAGACTTGTTTGATTAGGACTCTATCTATCTCTTTTTAAATTATAATCTAATAAATCTCCCCTTAACACAAAATCTACATAATTTATTATTTAAGAAAATGCCTCAAAAACCCTACAGTGCTCCTAGGCACTATGAAAAACTACTAAGTCCAGATAATACTTGAACTTAGTGTTTAAAAGTGTATTTTGATTCAAATTCTCGGCCTATAATTTGTTATACTGATTGGTTTAACACATAATAAATTTCAAACTCCATATACGGGAACATCTTTTATCTGAATCTGCCATATGGAAAACTGATCTTACCATTAAACTTCTCGATGTCAAATTTAGTGAATGGTATGTTTGAGAAAAACACAGATCAAAAATATATAATAGGTTTAAAAAACAAAAACTTTTTGATACACGATGTGGTAAAATCTCTTGGGCGTTGGCTCGTGAAGAAGAAAAAACACATCCACAAACTCGACTAAACGAAACTCTAGAATGCAACCCGTTTGCACATAGCAAAAATTCACTGTGAATTAAAGTCACATAAAAATGGGCAATGAGCAAGCGATCGGTTTGGCTTATTTTTTCTCAGTGGCCAAATATTTTCTACTAAATATCAAAATAAATACAAAATGCAAAGTCTCTTGTACGCTTAATGGATGTACATAACGTAGATAAGCTTACAATATAATCTCGTGCGAAAATTGTCATATGTATGAAGCAAAGATAGACTGAATAATACTCTTATGTGCAAATCCCTGTATAAACCAAATGAAATTAGGCTGAAAATCGATTCAGTAGAACTTTGTAGTACGCAGGTGTGTGGACAAAGAAACCTCTCTTTTCTTGATTGGATCCGGCGATGGGATCTGCAAGACAAGAAAAAAATCACCCAACAGCGCAGACGGAAAAATTGAATACACAGATGAATTCGCTGAACTACTCTGATATCACTTATTAGATAAAAACACTGGATAAATATTTACGTAAAAAATCAATATGAAAAAATTAACGGGACATAAATCATAATAAATATTACGAGATTACATGTAAGGGTAGCACATATCTATATGTACTTTTAGATATTGTATCGAATTTGAGTCGTAATCTAACGAAACTTTCCCCTAACTCAAAATCTCCGTAAATATATTCTTAAATAAAATGTCTCCAAAACCATAGAGATTTCCTAAGTACCACGAAAAACTACTAAATCTAGACAATGCTTGAACTTAGTATTAAAGAGTGCATTTAGATACAAATCCTCCCACCTGTAATCTGCTATTCCAGTGAGATTAACACCCAATGTCTTTCAAGCTCCAGCTTGTGTTAGAATAGCTTTCATTTGAACCTATCACGTGGAAAAACTGATTTTGTCATCGAACTTCTCAGTATCAAATTTAGTAGATGACATGTTTGACAAAACGCAGATCAAAAAATGCATGATAGGTTCTGAAGAACAACTTCCTGATATACGACTGTATATATGAAGCTATGTGCTAAATCTCTCGAACACAGACTTGTGTGGAAGAAAAAATCATCCACAAACTAGATTGAACAAAACTCTGCGATGCAATCATTTGCACGTAGCAAAAATTCACCGTGAATTGAAATCACATGAAGATGGGCAATGAAAAGTGATATGATACTTATTTTCTCCTTAGTGGCCAGATACTATCATACTATCTATCCAAAAAGCATTAGCAAACAAATACAAAACACAAAGTCTCGTTAACGATTTATAGATGCAAGTAGCACAGATAAGCTTGGGATATAACCTTGTATGAAAATTCATCAACTTTCATTAATTTTATTTATGAAAAATATACCAACAATTACAACATTAAATTAGTTTCATTAAATCAACTACTCAATATGTTCTGATAGTGTATTTATTTATATTATAAATGTTAATATGTTTTTATTTAAATCCTTTCAAAATTTAAGAAGTTTGTTTAAAAAAAATCAAAAACTTCAAACGGATGTAGTATATAGTTCTCTTCTTTAAATTTTAGAGATTATAACTAAAAAATAGTTGAATAAGAATTCTACGGTTACGGAATAGACAAGATCGGAAAAGTTGATTCGGTGGCACGCACAAATGCATGTAGCTAGCTAAGAATTGTGGATAGAATAAGATGATGCATGATCATAAGTTTTTTTGAGTGAAAATATAAAAAATGAAGAGAAAAAAGACTCGATTATATTTGTAATTACTCGAGTAAGAATTGCGGGATGAACTAAGTCTGAAAAAAATGTGGTAAGAATTAGTTGGAACTCATCTCTGTACGTAGTGAATAGTGGTGATGTTCAGATATTTCGGTTTCCTTGTTATCAGATACTTCATTATGGAAGGTCCTGGTTAATATTTGTTCATATTTCATGAATGCGATGCGCCCTGCGATTATGGCCTCCTTCGCAATAGCATCTACCCAGCTTTTGGAGCAAAAGAATTCTAGAGAGGCTCCCAAAGTGCTAATTTTTTCCTCAATCACTTAGGATTGTTTGAGGGGCTTAAAATTTCGAGAAATAACATCTGTTGAGAAAGTATGGTTGCTGCTAGCCATGCCAAATCAGATGCTGATATGATGTTAACTTGCTTTATAATAAGCCATCTAATAAATTAAATTAAAGAATAAAAAAATTGGTTTATCAGAGCCAGGTTTCGATCCTGGGACCTGTGGGTTATGGGCCCACCACGCTTCCGCTGCGCCACTCTGATCTTGTTTCCTAGGAAGATATTACAAACTAAATTAAAGGCAAATACATGGTCAACGCAGAAGAAAAATTCAGAGGTAGGCAGGCCGAGGTTCAGTACTCTGGTAGCTTGCTGCTGCCACCTTGACCAGACTGACTGGGCTGGGTTTTGGTAGCCTACCCATTCACATCGACAGTGAAAGCCGAAAGGGAGGAGAAGAGGCGGCAACCATTCTGCTTCTTCCTTCTTTTCGGATCTCTTCATGCCTACGGTGATGGCGTCCAATGGTGTACATCTATAAGATGGAGTTTGGTTCAAAAGCAATGTTTCTATTTCATGGGGTTTAGTGGGCAAAAGTGACGGAGTCATCTCAGTTTAATAAATATTCATCGTAGATTTAAGATGGTCTCGTTAAAAAACAGACACAAACATCCCAATGCACACATCATTTTGCACAACTATCTCAGTAGTAATGCTCTATAGACCCACCAGTATGGGAGTGAAAGCTCAACGTAGCCACCGGTGCTGGAAGAAGCGAGCTCTACGAAGACACTAGTGTGAAAGATGATAGCTCGCTGGAGTTAGAGCGAGGAGTTGGATCTAGGCACTAGATTCAGCTTTAGTGATATTTAATAATTTGTTACTTTTAAAAAATAGTTTTATCTGACCAATTTTTTTCTCAGATTTATTGCACTGTTTCTCGAACCAAACGCCTCCGCTCTGTAATTAAACTCGCCCTAATCCAACCACCCTAGCTAGCTCTTTGACTTACGTACTTACCTGCTGGCTGCTGCTGTGCTGTGGGCTGTAGGCTGTAGCTGGATGTGTGTATCAACCTGTCAGCCAACCCAAGCAGTGTCAACTCAGCCAACCTCATGCTTCTTCCATTCCATCACTCATTAACTGACGTGTATATCGCCACGGGTAGCTGCACACATCAACAGATCCATTCATTGCTTGACCTAACTCTGCTATTCCTCACTCTGAAAACGTTGCCGCGAGCGAACGCCCGTCCGTCTTGACCAAATCCAAACGAACGGGCGCCACACGGATGGAGGAGCAATCTGTCTCGATCTGAATCATCTGATCATGCGTGCCATTCTTGACCAGATTTATAACTTACGCAATTTTCTCATGTTTCTTGCCGCCACTCACGCGTTAGCTATGTTCCCATGCCCCAAGTTTTCATCTTTTTTAATCTTCTTTTTTTTTTCTGAAGAAACTGAACTCTGAATCTGATGCTTCTCGTAATTTAATTCGTCCGTTTCTTGATTACTCTGATTGACGTGCTCGGAATCGTTGCAAGATTGGATTTTTACTGGGCATATAAACAGGCAGAGCAGCTCGACGTCGCCATCCATGGCTGCGGTGCAGACAGAGCTGTTCAACAAACGGACCAACCCATCTCTGCTGCATTACTAGTTGCCACCAAGCAACCAAGCGTGTAGGCTGCCTCGCCTTCTTCCCTTGGCTCGCTGCGCTGAACATATCGGCCTCGCCGGCGGCTGCTGCTGGGAGCGACATGGTGACGGCGGC
>KE371505.1:23832-34010 GCA_000418225.1 Zizania latifolia | reverse complement strand
TCAATTTAGTGGATAAGAACTAAAAATAGACTAAAAACATTAATATGATTTTTCTATAAATTTTGGTGCATTATTTCAGGCACTTGCAGTTCAAATTTCACCTATTTCAATTTAAATCCTAGAAACATAATTAATGAATTAAAAATAGCAAACAGACCTAGAAAAATGCAAAATTTTTACATACAATAATTTATGTTGTATACTGAGTGTAGAAAAATTTTCAGGCTCAAACAAAGTTGCAAATATTTTATTGCCTTGAACTGCTAGAAAACCCCATTAACTTTAGTATTTTATAATTACATAAAGAATAAATAAACCATACATATTAATATAGTGATGTCATGTCATCCTGAGTATCTAAAAGTCTGATCTGTGTAAAATCCTAAAATGGATACGGATGTATCTATTTTCATATCCACATTCAGCAGAAATTTGGATATCCCATATCCATATTTGTCAAATGAATTCGGATGTTTCTGTTTATCGTCCACATTTAATTCGGATATCCATATTTACAATTTATCGGATACGGATACGGATACGGATAATTCGGATATTTTCACATCCGTATCCATCCCTACGCAGAGGACAGCCCTTCGCACGCACACACGCAACTCCCTGGTACGCAGGGATCTTCTGCGGCAGGTAGCACGATAGCCTCGAGCGGATCTTCTGCGACAGGGGGAGAAATAGGCCGGCCTGTTACTCGGCTTCAACGGGGCATCCGAAAAGAGAAAATTTACACAGATGATACCATTAAATACTCTTTTCTTGCTACTACTAGTGAACCTAGAAATTTAACTGAGGCATTAGAAGATGCAAACTGAAAAAAGGCTATGGATGAGGAGTGCACTGCTTTGCTAGATAATAAAACTTGGCATTTAGTTCCTCCAAATCAAAAGAATGTTGTAGATTGCAAATGGGTTTACAAAATCAAAAGGAAATAAGATAGAAGCATAGACAGATATAAAGCTAGATTGGTTGCAAAGGGTTTTAAACAAAGATATAAAATTGATTATGAAGATACTTCCAGTCCAGTCGTTAAAATGGCAACAATTAGAGTAATTTTATCTATAATAGTCTCTAGAGGATGGCCTTTGAGACAACTTGATGTAAAAATGTTTTTCTTCATGTCATTCTTGAGGAGGAAGTTTATATGCAGCAGCCACCACGAGAATATAAAGTACCCCAATTATATATGCAAGCTTGACAAGGCTCTATATGGTTTGAAACAAGCACCAAGAGCATGGTTTGCAAGATTAAGTCAAATTATACCAACTTGCTTTCAAGGGCTCTAAGGCTAATACATCATTATTCTTCTACAATAAAAATCATCTATTAATATTTCTTCTTGTCTATGTAGATGATATAATTATAACCAGCTCTAGACAAGATGCTATATTAGCTCTCTTACATGATCTACAATAAGATTTTGCTTTAAAAGATCTTGGAGATCTATATTATTTTCTTGGTATTGAAGTGAATAGGACACGTGGTGGTATCATCCTGACTCAAGACAAGTATGCTAATGATCTGCTAAAAAAGGTGGACATAAAAAATTGCAAACCAGTAAGTACTCCTCTGTCAACAAGTGAAAAATTAAGTATACATATAAGAGAATCTCTTGGGTCAAATGATGCCTCAAATTATAGAAGTGTAGTAGGAGCATTGCAATATCTTACTTTAACAAGATCAGATTTAGTCTTTTCTATTAACAAGGTATGCTAATTCTTGCATTCTCCTATAACTGATCATTGGATGGCTGTGAAAAGGATACTGCGATACTTGAAACAGTGTACTAGCATTGGACTAAAGATAGACAAATCTAAGTCTTTGACAGTAAGTGGATACTCAGATGTAGATTGGGCATGTAACATAGATGATAGGCGCTCAACTGGTGGTTTTACAATATTATTAGGAAATAATGTTGTATCATAGAGTGCTAGAAAGCAAGCAACTGTGTCTAGATCAAGCACTGAGTCTGAGTATAAAGCTTTAGCTAATGTCACCGTCGAGATTATATGGATACAAACATTATTGAAGGAACTTCAAGTTCCAAGTCCACAGGTTACACAGTTATGGTGTGATAATCTCACTGTAAAATATTTGACTTCTAATCCAGTTTTTCATGCAAGAATAAAACACATTGAAGTGGACTATCACTTTGTTCGAGAAAGGGTTCAACAGAAATTATTAGAATTTGGTTTTGTTCCTACTGGAGATCAAGTAGCAGATGATTTTACTAAAGTAATATCAGTTCGACAGTTAGATAATTTTAAGTACAATCTTAACTCGGGAAGATACGATTGAGGGGGAGTATCGGAAATATAGACGGATTAGCCGGCCAGGTTGTATTAATTAGTTAGTTAGATTATTTTCTATTAAGATTTGTTTTATCTCTTATCAAGTATTAGATTCAAACTCTTGTACATGTCGTGATGCGGGCTATTTTGCATTTACTATAAATATAAACGCATGCCAGATAAAGGCCTCTGCTTTTGGCCGTCTGATTTCACATCCACCATCGTCTGGTGATGCTGCCGGCAGTCCAATCTGATGGGCCGAGGCTGCCACCATTGCCGGGGCTGTGATTTGCTCCCACCGACGACAGTGATCATGTCATCGGCAACCTAATTTGATTTTGATGGGACTCCGTGTTGGCTAGCAGCTGATTAGTCTGTACCTCCAACTGTAAACTAGCTAGCCAACTTAACAACAGTATTTCGAAACTCTTCAAATTGAAGGGGAAAAACAGAGATATTTAGTCAAAAACTCATATCACGTACGTACCTAGATGGCCGTGAATGGCCGCGATTGCTTAACTGTGTGTGAAAGTTTTTTGGATGAAACAACTGCGCATCGACCATGTATCGCTTGCATGTTATTTATAGCAGGAATAGCCCCATGCGTGACAATACAAGACTAGTTTTAGAGATAAGCCGTAATCAGCGCAATCTAGAGCTTACAATAAACTAACAGATAAGAAGATCTAATTTTATCTCTGTTCTAAAGTTATATGTAATCTATTCTAAAGTTACATGTAATTAATTAACCGTGCTCGCGCATAGTTAATTGTTGAGTACTTCCTGGCTCCTGCCGCTGCGCGCAACAAAATTGGCCTCCGGCGAAACAGGGCGGTCCGGTACGGGGTTCTTCACGGGTTCGCGGAAAGGAGCATCGGAGAGGGCGACAGGCGAACGTACCTGTGAGTACTTCCTGTCTCCTGCCGCTGGGCGCAACCAAATTGGCTTCCGATAAGTTGGCATCTTTGTGGAAGGCAACAGCATATATATTTGACTGATCCTTTCGTTGTCGTGCACGTTGTGCCTGTGCCGGTAAGTAATGGTTTGGGAAGTAAGCACGGTTTTTGTCTCGCAAGTCATCATCATCACCGGTTGCCCAGTTGCTGCCATCACCAGAAAGAGCCCGGCTCCGGTGATACAGGGCACTTGCCAAGAAGCAGCAGAGCTAGCCGCCACGTCGCTGTCTTTCAATGCTCTCTGCCATGAGCCTATAAGTATGCGTGCACATTGCTCCGCTCAACACGGCCGGCGATCAAAGACAGACCAGTTGGCAAATCAAACCCAGAGGGAAACAAGTACAAACGCAGTCCTCCAGTCAAACAAAGAGAGATGGCGAATCTGTTCCTGAAGCAAGCGAAGCAGTACGCGGCGACGCGGCCGTCGTACCCGCCGGAGCTCTTCGAGTTCATCGCCTCCAAGACGGCCGGTCGCGACCTCGCATGGGACGTCGGCACCGGCAGCGGCCAGGCCGTCGCCTCGGTGAGCCTCCGCTTCATCTCTCCCCCTCCTTGAGGCCGTATCGCACATACACTGTTGGCATTAATTAGAATTTGCACAATAGTTTAAAAACTTAATTTGTTCGTGGTGTTTGTTTACTCTCTGCGCGTGCAGCTGGCGAAGCTGTACAAGAACGTGGTGGGCACGGACACGAGCGCACAGCAGCTCGACTACGCGCCGCGCCTCCCCAACGTCCGCTACGTCCACACGCCGCCGGACCTCCCACTCGCCGACATCCACGCCACCGTCGCGCCGCCCGGCTTCGTCGACCTCGTCACCGTGGCCCAGGCCTTCCACTGGCTCGACCTGCCACGCTTCTACGAGCAGGTCCGCTCTGTCCTGCGCGCACCGCGTCACGGCCGGGACGGGGTGCTCGCCGCCTGGTGCTACACCGAGCCCTGCGTCGAAGGCGCCGCCGCCGTGGACGACGCCTTCTGGCGCCTCTACGCCGCGTCGCAGCCGTACTGGGCTCCCAACCGGCGGATGGTCGACGACAGGTACAGCAGCGTGGACTTCCCCTTCGACCCCGTCGACGGGGAGACCCACACCGGACCGTTCGAGTTCTCGACGGAGCGGCGCATGGACCTCGACGACTACCTCACGTACATCACGTCGTGGTCGGCGTACCAGACGGCCAAGGAGAAGGGTATCGAGCTGCTCGACGAGGCGACGGTGCGAGTGTTCGACGAGGCATGGGGCGGCGACAGGGCGGAGGTGAAGACGGTGAGGTACCCCATCTTCATCAGGATCGGCAAGGTGAGGCCAGAATAAGATGCAACAGCAAGCGGAGAGAACGTTAATTCTTTAAAAAATCTTGAGCCGAGAATTGGTGATCTAGCATAGATCAGGATTGAAAAGCATCGTTTCTTGTAATGTTGAATAAGGTGTGGAACTTTAAAGTTTAAACTCCCTCATATTTATTTGAGATTATCACAATTCTCAGTTTTCTCAAAGATGTACTTGTAGGACTAGAAAGATTACTATGCAACTTCAGAGTTTGTGTGTCAGAAAATGGACCGCCCTCAGCATTACTCTTTCTCAGGTAACGGATGAATAGGCGCCATATGGAGTGAGTGCAATGAAACTGGAATTAAAATTTTACACACAAGTACAAAATGGTTTGGATAAATAGAAGTGATACCAGAAAGTTTATACTCCCTTCATTTCATTTCAGATTGCTTGTTATTCTAGCAGATCATAGGCCAAATAAGGAGTTGTGGTAAATTACATTGTCATCCTTATTAAGTACATGTCAACTGTTTTTCCAAAGCTGTCAATTAGGATAAGATTGGATCAAATAAAAATAGTTACCTGCATTGATTAAGGACAGAGCTCTGGAACGTGAGAATGATAAGTGTTTTGATAAAATTTTTGAATATGCTAGAGTAATAAGTAATATGCTGACTTGCTGAGGGAGTAATATAATATCTCTAACGACATTCTACTTTTATAGATTTTTTATTTTTCCGACGCATACGACAACAGAATCTAGTGTTCAAAAGTGCATTTGGTTGACTTCTTCATTACGTCAAAAGTGGCGTGTTAATGTTAATCAACGGTCCTCTAGTCCAAATAATCTCCACGCGAGAATTTCCGAACACAAAAGTGTGCTTCCGATGTGCATCGCCAATGGTCTGGTCGACCAACAAAACTTCAAATTGCATAGTGCAATACTCACTCGGTCAAACATATATTATATTTTAATCAAAACCCAGTCAAATTTGTTATAGCTTTGTCAATTAATAATATTTAAATTATTTAGTTGAAAAGCATAAAAAAATATACTAGTTACTATAAAGTTACTGATCATAATTTTTTAAAAAAACTATAAAGTTACTATAAAGGTTTATAGGATTACGCACAGTGGGAAAACAGGAGTTCGCCGAGTGCCGTCCCTAAAAACACTCGGCGAAGGGTTCACTGAGTGTTGCACTCAGTGAACAATACTCGACGAACCCGCTGTCGGTGAATAGGGGTTCACCGAGTGTTTTCTGTTGGACACTCGACGAATCTTTCGTCGAGTGTCAAATTTTGCACTCGACAAAAAAAGTGGAACGGTGACGTGACGGACGGTTTGCCGAGTGTCTAAATTTTGGCACTCGGCAAACAAGAAAATTGAAAATAAAAAAACAGGCGAGGCGCGGCGCGGCGCGGCACTTGGTACATTTTTTATTTTTTCAAATTTTGTCAAATGTGTTTTTCATTATTTGACTTGACAATTTTTGTGAAACATTTTTAAATTTAGTGGGTAAGGCCTAAAAATGGACTCAAAATATGAATATGATTTTTTTGGATAATTTAGTTTATTATTTCATGTACTTACAGTTTAAATTTGACATGTTTTAATTTAAATTCTAGAAACATAATTAATTAACTAAAAATAGCTAATTGACCTAGAAAAATACCAATTTTTTTCATGGGATAAGATACGTTGTATTTTGATTGTAGAAAAAGTTTCAAGTTCAAATAAAGATTTGACCGATAATTTACTTTTAAACCCAACACATTTCTTTTAAAATCCTAATTTATCCTAGGAAAATCTACAGTTTTCTTAACACGACAACTTTCTCAAAACATTTTTTAATTTTTATCACAGCATCTATGTATTATATCATAACACCATGACATGTCTCGTATTTTTCATATTTCATTTGATTTTTTTAGAATTAAAAAACAATTAAGCTCCACATTGCCGATCGAATGTCGCAACATAGATTTTTCAAAATTTCTTTTCATTTAGTGGGTAAAGCCTACAAATGGACTCAAAAATATGAATATGATTTTTCTATAAATTTTAGCTCATTATTTCATGCACTTACAGTTTAAATTTGACATATTTCAATATAAATACTGCAAACACACTTAATAAATTAAAAATAGCAAACTGACCTAGAAAAATAATAAATTTTTACATGAGATAAGCTATATTGTATTTTGATTATAAAAAAAGTTTCAAGTTTAAACAAAATTTTAACCATAGATTTGTTTTCAAACTTAACCCATTCATTCTCTCAACCCTAATTTCTCCTCGGAAAATCTCCGGTTTCTTAACATCCTACGTGACAACTTTCTCTAAACATTTTTAATTTTTTATCACAGCATCTATGTATCATATTATAACACCATGACAGGTCTCATGTTTTTCAGACTTTATTTTATTTTTTTAGAATTAAAAACCATTAAGCTCCACGTTGCCGATCGAGTGTCGTAACTTAGTTTTTTCAAAATTTCTTTCAATTTAGTGGATAAGAACTAAAAATGGTCTCAAAAACATGAATATGATTTTTCTATAAATTTTGGTTCATTATTTCAGGCATTTGCGCTTCAAATTTCACCTATTTCAATTTAAATCCTAGAAACATACTTAATGAATTTAAAATAGCAATCTGACCTAGAAAAATGCAAAAAAATTACATGGAATAATATATATTGTATTTTAAGTGTAGAAAAAATTTCAAGCTCAAACCAAGTTGCAAATATCATATAGGCTCAAAATATTCTTTCACACAAAATAATGACTCTTTTGGGTTTGCCGAGTCTTTTTTCAAAAAATACTCGGCAAACCCGGAAATTTTTTTTGCCTGCCCAAACATGCCGTCGCGACATCCGTTAGTACCGATTTTTTTTTGTTTTTTTGCCGAGTGTCGAATTTCGCCGAGTGTATTTTGGAAAGTTTGCTAAGTGCATTTTGCCGGCACTCGACGAACAACCCTCTTCGTCGAGTGCCTAAAAAAATACAATCGGCAAAGATCTGGGCACTCGACGAAGAGTTGTTTTCCCGTAGTGATAGGCTGGTGTGCCCAACGTGAAACCTTTGTTGCTTAGGGTTAATCGAACATCTTTTACATGATTTATTTCATTAATTACTAGCTAATTCTTGAGGGCCTGTTTGACATCCACCAATCCTGACCCATTCCCTGTGGATGAGCCGAAATTGGTGGGTGCCAAACAAGCCCCGAAGAGTTTCTCATTCTTTGGGTATGCCGGTGCATACATGGAACACCTCTGGTCCCTCACTACACTACAATGATATCGAGGAACTCTAATACAACTTGTTTGAGATTAAAAGGTTTTAGACAAGACTAGAAGAATATGAGTCATCGGATAACAATTAGTGACATAGGTAGAATAAAAATTACCTAGATCCCATACCTGTTTTATAGTAGTGTAATTACCAAATAAAATTATATTAATATGCAATGATGAATATACTTTGCAAAAATGGTTTAGACTAATTAAAATTATATTATGAATAAATGAATAAAAAGAAACCTCAGTGAAGCACTGATCATTATTGCACTATCATGGCAGTGCAAGAAACCAGGGGTGTAGGAAGCTCGAAGCTTGCGCGTGTCTTCTCCATGAGACAATTAATGATTAGATTGAAGCGTCCAGCGCGATCGACTATGAGCAGATTTCGACAATGCTCGTGCTGGTTGCACACTTGCACGACCATAGAAATGGATGTTAATTTTTTTATCGCTAAAACTTTTTTATTGATAAAGATGAAGACACTCCTCGCTAAAAAGCGACAACCTCATTAGCAATGGATATCTTATCACTAGCATATAAGTCATCATCTATGAGGAGTGATAATTCTATTATGTGACGAGTGGGTTTATTATCGATGGTTGTTGGTCAATGATATATCGATTCATCTTAGACAGGTAATCAATCATCACATATATTATCATATGTAACGATTGATAATAATCATCTGTCACAAATGAGAGGTCACCTTATGCTAACTGGTTTTACCATCCATCATAGATGGGTCACCCTCACATAACGGAATTTTAATACTCATCTTGAGTGACTGACCATTAGTTACGCATAATACCTATATATGTCATTAATGACTATTTTTAGTGATAAGCGTAGAGATACAACCTATATCTAATGGTCGATCATTAGTGAGATACACACATCTATACGTATCACTAATGATCAACTATTAGTGATGGTGACATGCTAAAAATGATAAGTGCGACACCCGTTACTAATAGTTCTAATGGGTTTTATAGTCCATCCTCGTCTAAGGCCACCCTATCAAAGTTTTTCCGTAGTTCTTGACTCACAATATTTTTTAAAATCTACAACTTAATTGACGATGCATCAGCCTCCGGCCAGGAGCATAGTAGCAATCTTCTGACGGTAGACCAAGAAACAGAGCAACCCAGTATACAAAAATAAGCAAAAGCTTACCCAGGCACATAAACAAGTTAATACAGGACTAACTGCTACTGTTTAGTTTCATAATCTTATAATTTAACGGGCTAGGAAAAATATTTTACTATATATATTTGTGAGACTATAGATCTATAATTGACTGGAAAGAGAGTGTGTCTATATACCCACACACCTATAGCTGAACAAGAATGTAGAGGCATCCAGGGGCTTAAATCGTGAATACCTTGCGAGTATATAAATTTAACAAATAATACTTTAAAAAAGTTTTATCACGAGTACAATAACGCCATTTATATATGAAAAATTTAAATAAAACTCTAGTTGCACACCTACCAGGCCCAACCTGAGGAGGGTAAGTGGGGCGGCTGCTCCGGGCCCTCCAAAATCATGGGCCACAAATTTATAGTTTTGCAATATTTTTTAATCAATAATTTGTTCTTTTCTTAAATTTCACTACCCATGTCGTCTAGAAAGCATATATCTGATAGTGAGAAAAGAAAAAAAAGAAAACGAATAAACGAGTTGATAGAATTAAAAAAAGGATCTATTGACAAATTTGTTAACAGTAATATGAATACTTTAAAAAACCAAAATGAGTTTGTAATAATTGTTGCGGAAGAAGTTACTAATATTTTTAGAAGTCCAAGGTCTTATAAAAGAAAATATTGACACCAATAGAAATGATATCAATATGAGTAATCATAAGCACACATTTAATCCATCCGCTACTATTGATAAACAACTATCTTTTTCTATGGATATATATGATCTAAGAAATTGGGGTAATCTTGATAATAAAGCAAGGAACATATTAGTAATTAGCACATAAATATTGTGAAGTTTATGTTTAATAGGCCTCCTTTTTAAATTTTGCCCCGGGTCATCGAAATGTTAGGACCGGCCTGACAAGCTACACAAGCCATCTCGCTGAAAAAAGAGCCACTATGTCTGCTATAAATATTTAGAAATTACTATGTTAATAGTAGAAAAAAGAGAAAGATCATATACTATTAGATCACGATGGCCCAAATTTAATAGAAAAAGACATGAGTTTAAATAGAGTGAAATATGAATGTGAATATGATATAGGAGCTCAAAAAACTATAATGTATAGAGTTTGAATAGGAAAGCTAAGAATATGGCGTATAAAAAACTTATAGAGTTTGAATAGAAAAACAGTTGAAATAT
>KE371504.1:23495-34076 GCA_000418225.1 Zizania latifolia | reverse complement strand
TAGATTATAGTCTTTTGCCATCTGCGTAATAAACTGTATAATCTGTTTTTACTCTACCTGGCTATAATTGTTTGGATGTATATTGGCCGCTGCTGTCACTTTTCAGGTCTGAGACTCTCAGTTCGACCTGACTGCTTGGAGTAAGAGTAAGTGCCTGCTCTCACCAGCTGTGAAGCTCTCTAAACATGTTCTATAATCACCCAATTTCCCTGCTCATCTTTTGTCCATGCCGTCAACCTTTTAAAAGTTTAGCCGTTAGCATGTTTAAAACTATTTAGATTTGCTAGTTATACTAAAATTGTAACATTAGATCTGTTTTTAGAAATATTCTTCTATAATACTATAAGTTCATAATCATATTTTAGGGGACGTTTGGTTTCATGGACTAAAATATATCTGTTTTTAGAAATATTCTTCTATAATACTATAAGTTCATCATCATATCTTAGAGGGCGTTTAGTTTCATGGATTAAAATTTAGTCCGTGTCACATTAGATGCTTGTACATCAATTTGAAGGACTAAACGTGAACTAATTATAAAAATAATTGCAGAATCGAATGATTATTCGCGAGACGAATTTATTAAGCCTAATTAATCTATGATTAGCAAATATTTACTATAGCATCACATTGTCAAATCATGGCGTAATTAGGCTCATTAGATTCGTCTCGCGAATAATCCACCGATTATGACTGGGTTTTATAAATAGTCTACATTTAATACTCTAAAATAGTATCTAAACATTCAATGTAACAGGGACTAAAGTTTAGTCAATGTAACCAAACACCCACTTAGTATTGTAGTCCATGCACACAGGGACACGGATTTAGGCGTGGGGGCACAGGGACACGGATTTAGGCGTGGGGGCGGCAAGAGCTTAAGACTCAGGCCTAGCTCTTTACTTTTATTAAATTTATATGAAATTGCTACGAAAATCTTAATGATTGATTAAAAATAGTAATGTATGGCTTGTGCGAGTGCCAGCGTCGCTATTATATATGGAACCAAACTCAATTACAGCAAGTCGATCGTCATTCGTTTGCATGCTAAAAATCCCAAATCATGCATACACAAGCAGTACTTAAACCTATAAATTAATTACTGCAGGATTACAGACGAGTGAAGTGATGCTTGGAGCGGGGCGCTAGGATCGGATGGAACGCGCTAAAGTAGCTAAACATCGTGCTACGTACGCACGCTGTAGGATGTATGAGGCCGGCACGATCACTCAAGTCGAGATCTAGCTATGGATTGTTGGGATTGTTGGTACGGTTGGAATGGTTGGAACCTCCCGCGGTTTTCGACGCCCCTTCGACGTCCGGCGACGCCCCCAGCTGCCGTCCGCCGCCGTGCTGCTGATCGCCGACGATCAGCAACGCAGCAGAAGCCACACTGTTTGGCTCGTGCAGCGGCCTCGCCACCACAGCGCCGGGGAAGTGCGGCGCCGGCGCCGTGGTTGACAAGATCACTAGGATTGCCACCACCAAGGCACGCAGAATCTTCATCATCAAACGAGCCATATGCCCAGCAGCAGCTGGTGGTCAGTTAATTAAATAATTACCTCTTTGCACACCGCCGGTCTGTGTCGATCACAATGTGATGTATATATGTACTATGTGCTTTGCACTAATTAACCTGTATTTTGCGTGTGTTTGTGTTTGTGAAACTGAGAGATTGTGTAGTAGGGCAATGAGGCTATAGCTAAGCATGGATATATATAGGGAGGGAGCAACAGCTGCCTGCCTACGCGTTATGTGTATGCATGCACATGCTCAACATGTACAGTACGTACTGGTAGTATGAACTTAGCGAGGAAATATGTTCGTCGAAGTCTTTACCAAAGTGATCAAACGGTGTCACGATATGACGCAGAGGGTGATGAGGTCGAGTCCAAGTCGTGTATTAACGTCAACGCACGCTTAAGTCGTCCCGACTGCATGCTAGCTTTAACTAAAGGAACTTAATTAATTATTATGTGGTTCCTACTTGCCCAGCTGCTGATTTGTCTCTTTACCCCCATATATTTACACAATTACCCCAGTGTGATTGTTGGTAATTATCTCTATTTTCTCCTAGAGTGGACTTTATTTTACCCCTGAACTTTCGTCTGAATCTAGAAATACCAAAACCAGCTATCAATTACCCCTGAACTCTGACCTGTAAAAATTGATATTCCACACCCAGCTATCAATTAAGTACCAAAACCAGTTAAAATACCCAGTAATAAGGACAGTTCAACTTTGTTTTATTGGTAGTTTTACGGGAAGTTAGCATCCAAATCATATTTTTTTATTTTCACTTGATTACGTAGCATTGGGATTGCAAGAGATTTAAAATATAGTCGCCATCATTAAAACCGGGATATACTGTCTTTAGAAGGGTATGTTAACCAGTTTTGATAGTTGAGTGTAAAATATTTGGTTTCATAGTTAATAGATTTTTATACTTAGGCTTTAGTTGAGGAGGGGAGTGGTAAAATATTAATAGACTTATACTCTTCCTTATAAAGGTACACTGTCATCTTAATTATCCTTTGAATATGCATGGTTAGATCTAATCTGCCAAGCTGCAGACCGTAGAAACTAAAACTATATAGAGCCAGATGCAAAACCACCTACCATAACAAAGCAAGTTACACATTTCATCACCTGCTAGCATTTCGACCATGTAATGTTCCACAGAAAAGCATGGAGTTTCTATCTATAGTTCTCATCACTTTCGGCTAATCACACATGAGCCACGAGCTGAATATATATATATATATATATTTTAACATTCAACTTCTTTATCAGAATCTCTGTCCGTGATGTTTTCAAGCTTTTTTGCCTACTTGATGCACACATGCTTCGAAATTTGATAATTTGTCACTGTCAAAAATTAATTTAGAATTTTTATTATTCTAACTCATACATATTGACTTAAATAGCCATGTATATCAATGCGTAAGAGTGATACCTTAATTAATTAAGGGTATGATAAATTATTAATTTTTTTCTTTCCACGCGTATGGTCAATGTGAAAGCATTCTTCCTGGGCAGTGCATTCTTTTCCCATCGAACAGGAGTAAAATATTCGGAAAAAAATAGTCGGGCTGCAGGACGTCACCCCTGCGGCCCGACCTCCGATTCGTGCCGCGTGGCAACACGTCGCATCGCACGGCTCAGCGAAGCAGCGCCAAGAAGCCATCGCTCTCTGCAGCGCCCGCTCGGCTCCGCGCACGGCTAAGCGAAGCAGCTAGCTCGGCTCCGCAGGACTCATCGGCTTCGGATCCTAATCTTTCCAATCCGCCGCCGCACAAGCAGTGAGCGCCGCAAAGCCATTCCATTTCTCCCCGAGGCCTCCTCCCTCAGACCGCTCCACCTCCCGCAGCCGAAGCCCCTGCCCGCCGTCCTCCTCGCCCACACCGCTGCCCCCAATTTTTTCCATGCGCGGAGCAAACCCGAACGCCACCACCGCATCCTACCTCCACCTGCCTACACAAAAAGCAAGCCTCACCAGGCAACTAACGCATCAGAAGACAATGCATCTTCGATTAGAAAGAACAAGCATATCTTGGGCCCAAGTACACTACATGGTAAAGACTAAGTGCCAAACGCCAATATCCAAGGCAACCACAATGAAGGTTTGGGAGTTTAGTGAAAGCAAATCATACATCAGGTTTCGAGTTGATATTCAGACATAATTCTGAATTTTGTGCTGTATGTATCGAAGAAATGAAGAATGCAATGGGAGATCATTGCTCACCCTCGCGCAGCTGCGCCTGTTGCTCCATGGCTTGCTCTGCGCACGGAAAAAATTGGGGGCAGCGGCATGGGCGAGGAGGACGGCGGGCAAGAGCTTTGGTGCGGGAGGCGGAGCGACTTGAGGGAGGAGGGCTTGGGCAAGCAGAGGAGATGGAATGGCTTGCGCAGCGCCGACGGAGCAGGGAGGCGGTGATGAGGAGGTCGGAGGCAGAGGAGATGAGTGGCTTGTATGGCGCCGGCGAGCACTCCGTGCAGGGGCGCCGTGGGAGCCAGCGTCGTGCCGCCGCCGCCGCTGCTTGTGCGGCGGCGGCATGGGAAGATTCGGATCCGAAGCCGACGAGTCCTGCGGAGCCGAGCTAGCTGCTGTGCTTAGCCGTGCGCGGAGCCGAGCGGACAGAGAGCGATGGCTTCCTAGCGCTGCTTCGCTGAGCCGTGCGATGCGACGTGTTTCCACGCGGCACGAATCGGAGGTCGGGCTGCAGGGGTGACGTCCTGCAGCCCGACTGCACAGTATTTTTTTCCTATAATATTCACCCGTCCCTCTTGGCCTCGACTTCCCTCTCCTTCGCCGCCGCCCGCCCCGATCTCTTCCGCCGAATTCTCGCCGGAGAGAACCACCCGTAGGTAAACCCTCTTTCTCGTTTCTCGCTACCCACTCCTTTTCTCGTTGCCATAACCTTAGCTTCTCTTCTGGATCTGGAGGCTTTTCTCATTGCCTTGACCTTATTACCACTGGCAGTTTGTTTCCAGGGAAATTTGGGTGTTCAGCTGTGCTCCCATGCCCCACGCTAGGTCCGCTCCTGGGTTTGGGTCTTGGGGTATCGGATGTAGTTTTCGCGAAGGGGGTTTCGATGTTGCCTCTATAGGACGGGTGTTTGCTTGGGCTGCAGGATTTAGGTCTCTAGGGTGTCAGGGACCTGGATATGGACTAATCACTAATCAGGTCTGACGTAGGGTTCAATGTATAGCGATGCTTGCACCTTGTGATTACTTGGGGAGTGGATCATGAGAAAGTGCTTTCAAATACAGATCCAACAATAGCACCTGTATGCCACTAATCATATATATTGTATGACTAACTGTTGGGCAAAAGTTAAGAAAATTGGAACACGCATACCGTGTGCACCTTAAATTTTTCAGCAGAGGTAGTAGTATGACTATTTGATATAAAGGAGCACATTCACTTTCTGAAGTATTCAAAGAAGTTCATCTCTGCTAGATATCAAGGTCACTAACCCATTTAAGCATTTAAAAGTGGAGTTGCCACTCACAAAAACTGCTATGGAGAAGGCTCAGAAGGGGAGCACATGCTATACATACAATCAAAATAAAGGCATAAGGTCTTGCATAATAGGTTTTGCCTGTGAGGCTGTGAAACATTAGATGTGTTCCTCATAAGTGATAAGTTTAAATTTTGTATGTTTGATTAAATTTGATGACTTGTAGTTTCTGACTACAACATTCCTTTCGTTTTTGTGTAACCAGAAAATATCGATGGACCGGTAGAAAAATTTTCAACACATGATCTTGGTGAAATGCCTCAAAACCATTATAATGCAGAACAACTGAACCCTTGCAACGATGTTACACATTCATACAATGAATGAAGAACTAGTTAACTTGCACAATGTAGAAACAGGGAATCCTTACATGCAACAAGTGAATTTGTACAATGAAGAGCCAGGGAATCAGTACAATGAGGAGTCATCAAACCCTTATCAGGAAGGGCTGGAGAACGCATACAATGGGGAAGTGAAGCAACAACAGGATAGTTTGCAGGTAGAGGCTGATCATAAGAAATGGCCTGGTTGGCCAGGATAGAGTGTTTTTCGTATTCTGGTCCCAGCTCAGAAGGTAAGCGGCAAAGTGCTATCATTGGCTGCAAAGGGGAGTTTAAAGCTCGCCTAAAAATACTTGATGGCCCACCTGGTGTACCAGAAAGAGCAGTAAGTTCTCTATGAGATAAAAAAATTGATGACAGTTCCTGTTCACTCTCATTGATTCAAGCACCACCATCATAATTCATAATTTCATTACTCACTAGGTGTATCATGTTCGTGCATGAAGTCATGCTTGGTTAATTCTTATTGCAACACTAAATTCGTAAGTGTTTTCTTGATGGTTTCATTTGGAACTAATCAGCTGGAAACTTTATATGTAAGTCTAGATTTGGGATGAGTTACTGACTTAACAATTCAATCTCCTCATTTCTTCTTGATACTTGGGAAGCCAAAGCCTATAGGTTTTTGGCGTGCTCAACAAAAGCTAAAGTTGGGCTATAGTGCTGTTGTTGTTTGTTGCAACCTTAAGGGCTCATTATAACAGGGGATTATACTCATATATATAAAAAAGCTAGTAGAACACTGAAAGTTTACTTAAGTTTGAAATACTTTACTGAAACATACCTTATTGAACTTGCATGAATTGCAGGATGTGATTATTGATTAGGTGTCTGTTGAAACTATGCACTTAGCGTAGCAACAGATGTGCAAATATTTAACGACTTATTTAGTTTAGTAATGCCAGTGAGAGTGATGGAAGATTGGCTGTGTAATTTTCAGGCAATTCAGGTTTCGGGTGTCCTTATTTGTAGTTAATTACTTTTCCTCTTGCAGCGAGCAGTTAAAATGGTCTGTAATCTGCCAATTAAAAACTGTGTAATCTACTATTGCACACTGGGATGGTTTTACAATGCTTTGGAGGAAGCAGACCCAATATCAAATTTATTCTATGTTAAAAACTGTCCTATATTTAATAGTTTTTTACTTATTACTTATATTATAGTCAATAAGACGCTAAAATTTTCCAAGACATTGCTGGCATCATGTAGTTTTTATGTTTAACAATATCAGATGGTTTATTGAACATCCTGGTGGACCAGGTTATGGTGGAAATCCACAGTTCATGCCTCCAAGGCCGCAAGACAATTATTGTACTCCCCCTGATGTCCCCCACTCCCCCCTATGAACAAGCAACCACACTATGGTATTTCTGCATATGGGCCTGAGGCACCTACTGGTGTTTCTGCTTCAGGGAATCAATCACCACCGCATGTGGCTTCTCAGGTTAGTTTTTTGCACTTCACCTAAGCATG
The DNA here is from genome assembly GCA_000418225.1 of Zizania latifolia. Classification (NCBI taxonomy): domain Eukaryota; kingdom Viridiplantae; phylum Streptophyta; class Magnoliopsida; order Poales; family Poaceae; genus Zizania; species Zizania latifolia. The sequence continues at coordinate 27,238 of KE371504.1, read as the reverse complement.
ATGATACTTCTCTTTTTTGAAATGCTAATATGCATTCTTCAAAAGGTGGCACATAGCATGCAAATTCCTCTCTCCTATGCTGATGCTGTGATTGGAGCAGCTGGTGCTAGTATCAGTTATATGCCTATATCCGTAGGCACAGTGGTGCAACGGTATCTATTCAGGAAAGCAGAGGTGCACATGGAGAGATGACAGTTGAGATATTTGGCAGTCCATCCCAAGTTCAAACTGCCAAGCAAGGCAGCAACTGATCCAGGTATCTTTTCTGCCTTATCTGCTATTCTGTTGCAAAATTGCATTAATATTTTCCATTGTTTATGTATTTTCCATTTCATTATTTTTCCTATTTTATTTCTGCAAATTCCAATATCTAAATACATTTCATACTACAACTGCTATAACTATGATGCACTATGCAATTTTGTATTTGTTGTCCGTCATGACATAAGCTTATTGTATGGATATGACTAGATTTGACTGGAATTATTTTCTATAAATTACTGAGAGCTAGGGCATAGCTAAGACAGGCTGAAAGAAAAGTTTCAGAGAAAGGGTATACTTGGTAACATGCTTCCATATGTGGCTGCTTAATAATTTAACACCACAAGTTACAGACGTGTCTCATAAAGAAAACCTCAATGATTGAGGGAGAAGAGTGGTGTAAAAACATAACCTAGAAACTTAAGAACTTGACACTTTCCTCTTTTTACCGCACAACAGTTCACAGTCAACAAGATATACATCTTTTGCCTCCCCAATAAAATACTGGGTATCTTAGAACAAAAGGCTTTGGATTAACCTGTGACTGACAAAAATCAAATATAGTCTTTTTGATTTTGGATTTTTTTAGTGGGCCTTCATATGGGCAGAAAAGTGTCAAAAACATATTAGAGTCACATTGGACAATATTTTCTTCTTTTTGTGCTTAAATTTATAATTCTCCACCATTACCTTATTGGATTTGTCTCAGACACCTGAAAGTCAGTTTGGATATGCATTGGTGCATCATAAGCAACACCCGCAACAACTAAACAACACATCGGCCTCTGAGTAGTTTAGGGAAGGACTTGAATTTTCAGTAACAAAAGGGATTAAAGCATTAGCATAATCACGAAATAGAGGAACATGAACATGTGTCACATCTTGCTATGACCACTGACCAGTGACCACTGTGCTTTTCATCCTTCTATTCCTCTTAGCTAATACCATATGTTGCTTGCAGAATTTCATGGCAGAATCTGCTCCCCAAGGCCACTTCTAAATACTCTGGCTCCACCAGTTGGTCACCCGCCACCATATGGCGGACCCTACAGATCGGGCCGTGGGTGGGTGCAGGGCCTGCATCACACAATGGAGGCAGCTACACTGGCGCCACCAACCCAAACTATGGATACTGAGGTTAGCTGTTTCTGTTGATGCCTATAACTTTGCTGCCGAATAATGACAATCATGTGTTCCTGGCTGTGGCTAAAATTTCTGTTACGACTATTCCAAGTTTTCAACTCTAGTCACTTTGCTGTTTCCCGTGTGTATGCCCAAGCAGTGGTTTCTGGGATCTGGAGTATGTTTATATATGTGCAGTAGGGAATTCATTAGTGGACAGATTTTCATACGGGTTGTGCATTTCCATAGTTTCCTCCACAAGTTCAGATCGCCTCGATGGGCCATAAAAAGATGATAGAAAATTCACAGATCGAAAAAAAACAGATTTTTCCTCAAACCCTATCTCGCACAGTATCAGGCCCTGGCGAGAAAAGAAAGACATTTGAGCAAACACAAGTTAATCACTGGAAGCTTCGTGTAAATTTCCTCTGCTTTCACCTTTCTTCAGGACCGAAACTTCCATGGGCACTCTGGCCGGCTTAAAGTGGCGGCCATGGTAACAAACAAAGAAATTTAACGCCACTTTTCGCCGGAAGTGTTCTTGCTTCTGTTCGGACAGAGAATAACTTGGCCGTGTGGTGACGAATTGACGGTGAGAACTCTGAACTTAATTAATTAAATCAAACTTAACAAAATATATCACCACCCCCAATAATAAATTAAATCGATATAAGTATATCACTTACTTAAAAAACAAAAATATAATCTATACATTACTAAAAAAATAATAGATCACCTAGATTCATCAAAACGTATCACCATTAATTTTTTAGCTCTTAGGTTGGAGAGATAAATTAGGTGTCTCATTAATCATGTTGGTTCTAATGTTTATGTGTGTTATTGGGTGGTGTCACTTAGATAGTTGAAACCTATTAGTTATACATAGAGGGTGGTGTCACTTAGATAGTTGAAACCTATTAGTTATACATAGATTAACCAAATAAAAATCAAATATCAAGTCTTTGTAGGACAAAGTTTGAGTGCTGAAGATTAAGTCTCGATAACAGAGAAAGCACTAATTAATACACATAGTTGTTTGAGTAAGTCGTCCTTTCTCCGGCCAGACACAATATATCAAAAGATCGAAAAAGGCAACTTAATTACATATAAATTGTTTGAGTGGGCTGAACTACGTACGCATGTAAGTATGTAACACATGCATGCCCCCAAGATGATCCACAACTAATGAATACTGTCGTTGATAATAGAATAATAATGGATTACTGTTGTTGTTGTTTTATCCTGACCTCTACATTAATTCAAAGATACATAAAACCAAATTCTTCGCTCTGAACAAGAGCTGGCATGTTCACCATGCTGTCCATGCATGTTATTATTAAATATATATGGAGGGTGTGTCGTGGTACGTAAGGGCACTTGATAATGATAATTAAGTGACACGGGGCAAAGATAACAATGGGTCTGTACCTATCGGGTTTGACCATCTCAAACTCATATCCGTTAAGAAAAAATCTCTTCGTCGAGTGACCTATATATACATGCGGGTCTAATTTTTTCCCTAACCCATACCCACACAGGTAAAATATATCCGTCGGGTAACCCATATCCGTCGGCGTGGTAGATGGCTGCTGGGTCGTTAGAGTCGCCTAACGTCTAGAGTCACTGCTGGTCGGCTGTAGGGCAAAGGCGTGGATCGCGTGTCGCATACTCGCGTGGAGGTGATGGAGCACTGGCGGCGACCGGCACTGGAGACTAGAGCGTGGAGGCGGTGGAGCACTAGCGGAGGCTGACACTAGAGCCCGAGTGGCCGGCGCTAGAGCCCGAGCGGCAATGCCGCTAGCCACTAAACCGAGCATTCTGTATTGGACGTCTGAAACTTTAGAGTCTGGACTGAGGAGTAAAGAGGAGTGGAGGCACACGCCGTCGGCCGCTGCAGGACCTAGGGGCCGGGAGAGAAATATTGACCAGTTAAGAGGAATTTAGGAAATAGTGAAGTAAACTTAGGGTTTTTTTAAGGAAAAAGTCTACTTTACCCCTCGAAGTATTACCATGTAGACGAAAGTTACCCCCAATTAAAAAATCAGGCTCTTAACCCCCCGAACTATTCTAAACCGGAGAAATAATCCACCGAGGTGGTTTAGTGCTGTGGTTTTGCTGACGTGGCGGTTCACGCAGGCGGTTTTGCTGACGTGGCGGTCCACGTGGTCCAGCGCTAGAATCTGAATGGTGGGACCCACTTGTCAGTGACAAAAAAATTTCTCTATCCTTATCTCTTTTTTTCTTTTATTTCTTTTCTTTTTCTTCTTTCTTTCTTTTTTTCTTCTTCGTGCTTCTGGGGCAGGGCGCACGCCCGCCGGGGCACGCTAGGGCACACATGCGCATGGGGCGAGTGGCCGCCA
>KE371503.1:0-11070 GCA_000418225.1 Zizania latifolia | reverse complement strand
GGTGGTGGGGCGAGATTAGCCAGAAGCCAGCTCAGCAATATCAGGTGGTGCTTGAAGGCTGGACAGGTGGAGTCAGCAAGATTGTTCTCAGGTTATTGGTCCTGTGGAACAAGATGAAGGAAGATGATGATAGGCTGTGCTGCCGTTGTTTGATGAGAAGCATTAATAACAATAAGACCCACATGCTATTTTTTGACTTCTAGGTGATTTGTTTGGTAGAATTTCTGGTAGAGGTGGGGTGTTTCCCTCCATGTATTAATTGTTCTCATCTGTAGCATACTAGGGGGTCGTCCTGAAAATCTCAAAATCCTTTGTTCACGATCCACGCCCCAAACCAATGTCCTGAAGAGATTCACTTTCCCACGTACCACTTTTTTAGTAGGTGGCAGACCACACACAATGTCCCCATACCTCTGATTCCACAGACTTGGGTTCTTTGTGACCTTGTCCAGAACAATGGAAAATTTACTTTCCGCTTTCTAAGTCTCTAGTCTCTAATTTGCACACTTGGCCTATCTCTTGCATGAGGATTTGAATTACTACCGTGCACAGTTTATGCCTTTCTCAGATGTTGTGAATTCATGGTGTAAGCTTTGATATATTTGAACCTGCCTGTGTCCTGCTGATTACAATGTTTGCTTTCTGCAGGATTCACACAAGGATTGCATTGCAAAGCTTTTGGACGAATCTGGAGGATGCTGGCGGGACTTGCTTGTTCCTATTGTTAGAGAAGCCTGGAATAATTGCAAGAAAGGTATATTTCAATTTTGGAGTGAAAGATCCCTTTTTCTACATGTGCTACAAATGGTGATCTTTTCTTATATATTTTTTATTTTTTCATTGGAGTTAGCAATTGAGGCATCTTCACCACCTAAAGGATCCAAGTCTATTATTTCACCCTTGGATTCATGTTCATTTGGAGGTCAGAGCTCATTGATCACTTGCCATGTGACATCTTTATGTTGTCCTCAACTGTACAGTGTACAGGGATAAACTCTGATAAAAACTCCATGTCTGAGTCATGTGTGGTGTATTTCAGGTGATTCGTCAGTTGCTACCGCGGAGAAAATCTATGAGATGGTCAAGGTATGTATATATTTTCATTTGTTGACTATCTCATATCCATTTAAAATTTGACCGATCTGAATTCTGAAATCTTAAGCTTGTTTTGTTGATATGCATTTCTGGATTTTATTATCATTAATATGATTGGGAATGCCACAAAATATTGCAAATCTGTATATCCATTGGGAACTGAATTAGCATGTAAGAGACAACCAGACTAAAAAGCCTTCTGATCCATAACCATATTCATGATTCTTTTCCTGATTGTTGTGCTAGACTCTGTAGGAAAGTGCCACAAAGACTTAGTCAACTCATTGTTGTGCCCATGGCCAGAATTTAGAAAAATTGAATTGACGTACAGTCGTACATGCAATCATGCATGATAATCAACTAATCACAAGATATTTTATGCTTGGTAGCACTGAGTTCATTATTAGTTCCAACACAACTCTGCAAAGTTCCTTACTGTCCTGCTTTGGTGTGTGGTATGGTAATATCTGTCTATATTTCATATATTGCGATTCGTAATGGTTCGGTAGGCGTGCTGTAGTGTATGTGCTCTTGGCACATAATATAACTCCTCAATATTTGTGATTTGCCATGTTTGTCACCACATACTTGTCACTCTCTTTCTTTCCTATCTGAGGTGGAGGTAAATGCTCCAAACTTTTGTGGAGAATGATTTTTCTACATGTACATGTCACCATTGTTGAATACTTGAATGTGCCTTGGGATTGATCCAAAATTTCCAAATTCAAATCAACCGACTCTTCTACTTTTTGAAATGTCCTTGTAAACACCTCAAAGCATTTTGGAGTCTGGATGTGTAAAATAGTGTGTGCCCTCATATATATGTGGAGGTGTATTTCTCATTTGTGCTGTTTGTCTTGGTATATGTTCCATAGCTGCCACTAAAGAAGTTCCAGCACTGTTGTCTTGTCTACTACAGTGTTGAATGTTCTCACAGATTATTCGAGCATTGCCAGCAACAAGTGTAGTAGTCAAGCAGACAGCATTGGCATTGCCACTACCACTTTTTCAGATGTCATGGACATAGAACTAAGAATTTTTTTTTGTTGCATGGGTCAGAATAAACAAGAAACTATACTGAGAAATTTCTCTAACTAATGGACTAATGGCTTGAATACATGTTTCTCTACAGTTGAACATTTAGAGGTCGTTGCTTAAATGCTTATTTGCTTTATATACAAACTAATCAGGAAGACAATATGATTTGCATTTTTATTATCAGCAAAAACTGTTTATCTGAACACATAAGCATGTGCTGAACTTTTATAAATGCAGTGCTGTACTCTTGCTAGCTGTAGATCTGCAAAAGAAGTGGAGGATTCCCAAGCCCAATACTCACCCATCCAAATGCTGAGGAAAACTTTTATCCATCTCCAAGCATAGAAACATCCACTGCCCACAAGCAACCAAGGGAGAAAACTGAGATGAATGCTCACATAAGGGAGGAAAAATCTCACGTCCCTTGATTTTGTCACGGTAGGATATGAGAGAGCAACCAAGGGAGACAACCGAAATGAATGCTAACATTGCTAACATAAGTGGAAGGACTCATCGGTTACAATCTCTGATGTCGTTGTAGTCAGTATTAGGTGAGAGGTTATAGAAGGTGGGCTGGTTGTAACTATCACTTGTGATTGCTTGTGACTGGCACTGCAAACTCATCAGTCATCAGTGAGGTCAAGATTGCTGGAACCTGTCCACTGAGAGATTCAATACTAGGATTTGGGTGCCATGGGCTACTGGGGTTGCATGACAGGGCTATGAAACTTGGCTGTACTGGAGTATGATTTGGCAGTGTTCAATTAGGCGCTGGGCGCTATTCGGGCGTTGCCCGGGCGCCTAGCGCCTAGGCGGTGCCTAGGTATCAGGCCATTTCAGCAGATCAACAGCAAGTCAGCAATACACGTTTAATAGAAACAGCAATCAAAATATAAGTTTTAGCAAAGTTTAAGCACACCAACTAACTTAAAAATTGAGTATTCACACCAACTGATGAAAAATGAATAAAAAATAAAAGAGTAGGTTGGAAGAGAGAAGAAAAAACAAAAGGAAAACATTACTAGCACAAAAGATCCAAAGGGTGCGGCTGTTACAGGAGATGAGATGGGGAACAGTGGGAGCGCAGCACGGGAGTGCGACGCGGGGCGCGGGAGCCCGGGCAACCAGCGCACTGGCTGTGGAAAGTAATCCTTGGGTGCTAAATTTATGGTTTCCTAGTTTATGTCTTTCCATAATGGCTTAGTCTATATTTGGTAGTCTATCCTGAGATAATTAAGGGCCTAAATAAGAGCCTGCTATGTATCAAACATTGCCATGTATTGAGAAGCTATATAAGCTAAAGAAAGGAATCATGGCTGATTGCCAAAGTTTGCCCAAAATCATTCTGTCACCTGTTCTGTTCGGTTCCTGTTTGGCCCGGGTACTCGCCGGCGAGTTCCTCCTCTCCGGCGTGTTCCCGACACTGGCGAGCGGCACACGAGCATGACGGTGGCTAGTTGCGGTGGCTGGCGGAAGACGGTCTTAGTGGCAGCGGCGCTCAAGCAAACCCTAGCTGCGCGCGTGTTTTTTTCTCCTGCTGGCAGTCTGGCACTTTTCTCCTGTTGTTCCTAGGCCTTAAACCCTTTTTCTGTTCTGGGCCGCTGGTTAGGGGCCGCCGTGCCCAGCGTGCCTAGGCGCCGCTGTCAACCGCCTAGCGCCGCGGTTCACCGCCTAGGCGCCAGGGCTGCCCAGATCGCCCCTTTCTCTGTTCTGGGCCGCTGGTTAGGCGCCACCGTGCCCAGGGTGCCTAGGCGCCGCGGTCAACCGCTAGCGCCTAGCGCCGTGGTTCACTGCCTAGGCGCCCGGGCTGCCCAGATCGCTGACTCAAGGCAAATCATGGCGCTGGGGTGGCGCCTAGTGCCTTTCGGGCGCCTAGGCGGCGCCTAGGGCCGATTTTTCGAACATTGTGATTTAGGTTCTTTGGATTCAATTTAATGGTTCTTTTTCCAGATTTCAATCCAAATCTACTAAAAGTTAGTCCTGTCCCATATTAACTGAACCCGAATTTAAGTAACTCCTTGGATGCTAATTAATGTGCCAAATAAGGTCCTTGTCCAATTTTGATATTGTATAATGCAGTTCATCCACTACTGCTAGTTTGTATCCCTTTAAAATCTGTATCTTGATATTTTTGTTGAATAACAAACTTGTGCCCTTTAGTCGTACCCAATTCTTATTTTATTTTTTAAGATCCCTTTTTATCTTGAAAAGAGTAAAGTGAAGCGGTAAGTATGGATGTTGGAATATGCCCATGCCTTGTTCAATGTACACCATTAATTTTCTTTATCCATTGGTCACTAGGAGTGAAAACACATGTTTTAGGGTATATACTAATTTAATGATGTATTATAAGAGTATAAGACATAAATATGATAGATGCAAGGTGGTAATCTTGTGCAATTTTCTTAGTTTGTCATCACAAGTCTAAAAACACCATTCATACGAATGGAAGCATCAGCACCGAAACCAAATAATTCTGATAGGTGTTACATTTTATTTTTTAGAGATTTTATGTATTTAATACTTATCTAGTTATCTTGCATCAGTTGCATGCATGCAGTGTTATAAGACGTGATTCTGCTGTCTTGGGTCATTGACCCGGTAGTCAGACAACATATTATTTAAATATTTTTATTATATAATACTAGTGAAAAATACATAAATTTCAATTCTATGATACTGACCATAAAAGGTTTAAATCTACTATTACTTCCTGGTATTAGTGACCAATAATATATTTAGAATTTTGAATATTTGGTAGCGTTTGGCAATTAATAGGCTTAAAACAAGAAGACAATCCTCTTGTTTGATGGAGTTTAAACAGTATAAAAGAAGCCTTTCAGTTGGAAAAGAATGTTAAGTGCGGTTGCCCAGTTGGTTAGGTAGCTCCACGGTTAATAGGATAATGGCAGGTAGCATGTCTGACCTATGGTGGCCATGATTTTCGTTTGATTTCTGCCACTATTTCGTGAGGGTCTGACCGGCAGGCTAACAACACTGGTTCATGAGGCCAAACTGAGTCTAAACGGTTCAAAGCGGGCTGATTGCTTGTCCGATCTAACAACCTTGACTGGACTGGCGGAGGAGCTGGGTCTGGTTTTCTGGTCAAACTGCTGGTCCTTAAGCTTAGAGGGAAGGGTGGGCAATTCCCGTATACTTTGACAGTAATAATGCCTACAATAAGCCCCTTTGCCGAAATGCCGTTGAAATTATGCACAACATGTCATGGGTTGAATCCATGACGGGGTAAACACCACCGAGAGGATAGCTAGGCGACGGTTGTTGCTACGGATGAGATGTAGACTTATGTTTGGGAGAAGAATATTGGGATGAGAAATAGAGAACTGGATGAGAGATTAGACTAATTCTTTCTTTATTGCTTTATTCCTAATTAATATTGTCCTATTTATAGAGCTTACAAGACTTTATTTATTTAACCAACTCTAATCTAATCTGCTATTTTAAAGGAATTACTAATCTGTAAGAAATCTATCTTTAATCCTACAGTACCCGCGTGGGTACTGTTCATGTGGGCTAGGCCTGACGGCCTTGCCCACTACCTATGACACAACAGTGATTATGCTGCTAGGTTTTAAGTTTTGTCCGAGAACTGTTCTGTGACATGGTAAAAGCTGGTGAACTGAGATAAAATTTCTAATTGCCATTTCCAATGAAAATTTTAAAGCTGAATTGAATGGTAGTCCAATGTTCTACCCAAAGAATTTTATCAAGCTGTTTACATCTTTGTTATCATGGAAGAGTGCAAATGGTGCGGTGCGCGATTTGCATCACCAACTCAGTCATGGCAGCATGGTCTGATGGCAAGTCCACACAGTTGGATGCATTAAGTCTTGCAGTGAGAGCAAGGTGGTACACACAGCATGGGAGCATGGCAGTTGATGTGATGCTCACCATGATTTTTAAGGCATCGCCTAGGCGTCTAGGCACGCTCAAGCTTTGGGTGTCAGCCACGCCTTGGTTTCAAGGTGTATGGCATCTGCCTTGCCATCTGTGGCGTAGCCTAGGCGCGATTTGGCGTCAGTTTGACGCCGAGCGGCCTATGGCAGACGCTGTACGTCCAAGCGGGCAGCGAGTGGGAAGTGGTCAAGCGGGGTAGGCATGTGGGGAAACAGCGTGGGAAACAAGCGCCTGAGGAAATAGGCGCTCACACTGGGATTAGGGAGGGAAAAGACAGGAGAAAGAGGGAAGGAGGCTTGGAGTGGAGGGAAACCTAATCTGCTTTGCTTGGCTGCTTTGCTCGGTGGCGCCTGGCGAGATCCCCTAAGGCCTTGGCTCCCCTCTCTCCTTGGTCTGCTCAGCGATGCCCAACGGCTTGCAATATATATAGGGCTTCTAATAGCTCCGGCAGGGCTTCTTCCTATGAAGTTAAGAGTACATGAGATCCTTTAATATATAGGGAGGGTTAACTTGAAATTTAAGGAACTAATCTCTAATACTATGGAAACAGATCTAATCTCTATTTCTAATTCCTAACTAAAACTATTACCTTCCTAACTAATAGATGTAATACCAAAATAATTATTTCTATCCTAATAACCTAGCATATTATTTAGATAACTCTTTCCTAATGGCACTGCTATAGCACACGCTACCGTACCGTGTGCTACAGTACCATGTTCATGGCACTACAGTACCATGTTCATGGCACTACAGTACCATATTTCAGTACGGATGACCTTTTTTAAAATTCATCTTTTGTTAAGTTCAATGATCAGGTAAGAAGCAACATTTGTGTTTCTGGCTATAAAATGCTGTCCTACAAATTTGATATATACTGAAATTTAAAGAAACCTGGTACTTGCAGCATATCAATTACTAGATAGAAAAGACTGGTTTTAACTTGTATTTGCTCAGGCCTGTATGCTGGTGGAAGAAACATCATGGTGCTTTTGGTAGATCTTTCGTACCCTCAATGTTTTGTAGGTAGGGTCACAAATTGAAATATTATATTTTTTTTGCTTAGAGGGTAAAGAAAGCTGCATTTTTGGAGCATAAGGCTTGTTTTGTCGTAGAGAGTTGATTAGACTTCTCTGCTTCATTTATAGGTGAAATGAGTGGCCTATTAAATTACATATTTTATTATAAATTAGTTGTCTTTTTTATATTACTGAAACATGTGATGATATTTTCCAGGGTTTTGTGCTACAGCATCAAGTTATACTCTTCTGCCTTGGAGAAGCTCTCACCGATCAACCTCCTATTTACTCTCCAATTAATTTGCATGTAAATAATCGAGCAACTGTAGCAGGTTTGGATGGTTCAATACCCAAGCATGGGCTTGAAGTCAACTTAGGTCTGAGTTTACATGGAAATTTTTATGCTTGCATCATCTCAAGTGCAAAAGTAACTTAATTTTTCTCTACATTTACTGATACTTTGATTTGTCTTATTGATGTTGCAGTTAATGTGGTCCCTTGTCGAATAGCATTTGAGACGGGCAAAGAACGCCACTTCTGCTTTTTAGCCCTATCTAATGAAGCGTCTGGGTGGATTCTTCTTTTAGAAGAATTACCTCTCAAGGAACAACAAGGAATTGTTCGTGTCACTGCTCCCTTAGCTGGATCTGATGTATGTATCATGATGGCATGCCACATCTTATGCTTCATCTCTTATGCTTTTTCTATTTGTGATGAAGTCATATTCTTTGAAAATATGTAGGTTTTAAACGCATATTTTTTCTGAATACTCATCCAATATGGACATTTTTACTTTATTTCAGCCAAGAATAGACGAAAAGCATGAGAATTGGTTACATTTACGAATCCGTCCTTCTACTGTTCCCTTTCTGGACCCAGAAAAATTTAAAGGGAAGCCAAAAAAGTATCTTGATGGAAGATGGACCCTCGCTTTTAGAGATGCGCAATCTTGTAAGGCAGCAGAGACCATGGTTATTGAGGAGATGAAGCTCCAGCAAGATGCTGTTGGAGAACAGTTGAAGCTATTGGTTGAATTTGATATGCCCGAGGATGGATTGCAGCATCCTTGCTCCTCTCAGGAAAACACTTCTGATGATGGGTCATGACTTGCTAGTGGTTTTATCAAGTGCAGTGCTGAGCTTTGAAAACATGGTGGCAAGAAAACTTGCCGCTCGTCTCAGACGAGCAAGTTGTCACGCTCTGTACATTACATCAGCAGATTTAGGGAGATACCCTTGTTGACACACCGTAGAGTTTTGACTATTTTCAGTTAAGTTAGCTTGATAGGATTCTTTGTACAATAGTTTGTATCTGTCCTTTGTAATGCTATACAAATCACAATCCATTCTTTCATCAGCTTCAGGGCAGAGTTGGGCTGTGTACACTAGTTTGAAGAAATCTGCAGGCAATCATACCTGTTGTCGAAAGATGCCCTACCATAGTAATAAAAAAATAATTGAGCTCCTTGAGTTTTTGTTTGCAAAACTACCGTTTATGAACTATTCTTTTGCTTTCTTTTTTCAGGGAACTATTAACTTTGACAAGCAGGATGTTCAGTTAAATAAGACAACCAGATAGGCGTTGGTTGCGCTTGTTGAATTCTACGCTTTTCAGCTGACACTTTGTAGGAGAAATTTGATGTGTGAAACATGTTCTGCTAGTACTTTATCCTACACGAGGATGAGTTGATGTTCAATTGACTGATGCAACAATGGATGTCTGCTTCACCCTGTAGATTTCTTCTGTAGTGTCTGAAGCTGTGAGAAACCGGTTCATCCAGCGAAACTGCTGTCATTGAGCCAGTTATTCATCGTTTTCTTTAAGAAAAATCAGTAATGATGTATTCAAGATTTGTTTTTTGGAAAATGTATCACAGGCCAAGTACATGTATTCCATTAGAAAAAGAGGATCATATCAGGGTTGGCCTGGCAACTATGGCGAAGCAGTAACATCGGTTCCATTTTAGTAAAAGTCCTTACATTTGGAGCCACACTCAAAATCAGATTCTGAATCCTGATTATGGCCCTGTTTGGACAACTTGGTTCTAACATAATCTTGATTATTGAATGATCCAACTGTTTAGAAAATTTGCTTATTACATAATTTAAACCGTTTGACAAACCTGATAATTGACCTTGATTATCCTATGTTAGGAGTGAAAATACTTGAATGCTCTTAAATGAATGATAAAATGCTGATTATTTTTATACCAAGTTACAATCTACGGGCAATACAGAGCAATATCGAAGAGTATGGGTATAAAATGAGATTGGTGGTCCAGATAACCAAGACTCTGATTGTTAGTTCATTTACACACTATGATTATTTCCTAAGCTACGATTAATTTTCTTATATAGTAAATAACCTGGTACTGATTTAATTATAATCCTGATTTTAAGCTGTCAAAGGAGGCATATAGGCAGCATGGGAATGCGTTAGTGACCACCATGCATCTCCCTTTATTCTTCACTGCTTATCTAAAGGCAAAGCAGCGGGTTAAAGCTTGGGGTTACTAAGAAAAGGGAGCTTTCTGCATGGAGGCAGAGGAGTGGTTAAAGTTTGGGTTTAAAATGGAGCTGCAAAAAGGAAAAGGTGGTGATGGATGAGCCTCCTCTTTCCCGTGCTTAACGACGACCGTGCCGAGAGATCGATCTTCCACAAAAAAGTGCCACAAAAGAGCGGCAAAGACGCGCCCCAAGGCCATCAGAAGCTCTGCAGGGTGTAGGAATGGATAGCCCCATCTTTTTCCCTAAAGGAAACAAAAGAGTTGCTACTTGGTAGCTTGTGTGTGCATTGTGCAATATGAGGGTGTTTTTTTTCTTTTGAAAATTTGGTTGCATCCTTGAGACTCTGCCTGGTTGGCATTTGCTGAAATACGGTTATTAATATGCATCTTTCTCTGTCTCAAAATACAAGACACGATAGCTTTTGACACGATCTCTAACGTTGTGATTTAACAATTAATTTGTTTTCCAATATATTATCAACAAACACAAAATCAACACAATATGAAATTACGTTAGAATACAAATCCAATCTTACCATTTTGACAGAACTAAGAGCATCTCCAACCCACGTCTTATGTTAACCCCTGTAGTAAAATTTTAGGTAATTTCATAAAAACAGCTATACAAACCATTTCCTGTCCCACCACAAAAAATGTAAGGAGCCCTGAGCCAATGTTCCATCCCTATCCTTATATCACCAATTTTAAACAACCATATTTCTTTCTTATGGATTGGACATTTCTAAAATATGAAAGATTGGATCATAGTGGGTAAGATTTAAGGGATGCGTTGGATAGTGAAATAATGTAGTGAGGAAATATTTTTAGAGAGCACCCTACATGAATTATATGAATATATAGGAGGTGGAATTGAAGGGTGAGTTAGAGATGTTCTAACAAATTATTATTTTAAATACTAGTCAAAAGCTACAAATATTAATTTCTTAAAAACATTAACGCCTTGTATTTTGAACAAAGGGAGTTGTCGATGTTTGTTACCGGTAGTGTTAAAAAAATTGGCCTATCAGTCAATTAATCGGCCGATTAACTTGTAATCGATAGCATAACATTTAATTTAAGGCATAATCGACACATTAATCATTTAGCCAACTAATCAGGTGGTCAACCTGATTAATCAATCGATTAATCGGCTATATAAAAGGCAGGCACTAGGGTTGGTCACTTCATTCCTCTGCAGTAGTGTTCCCCTCGCGTCGTCCTGCCGCTGAAGTAGACCTCGCGCCGCCACCCATGCTGGCCTTGTGCCATCGCCTGCACCGGCCCTCACACCACCGCCTGCGCCGACTTCACATCACCGCCTACTTAGATCCGCCTGCACCATCGCCTGCTCAAATCCACCGCCACCGCCACCTCCACTCTAGTCTGTCAGCACCACCCCCACTCAGATTTGTCAGTGCTACCCTTGCTCCGGTTTGCTAGCACCATGGACATGCTTGCAGTCAAGGCGAGGCGAGGATAGGACATGAGACACTG
>KE371502.1:19811-34110 GCA_000418225.1 Zizania latifolia | reverse complement strand
CCCGCCGCGACGCCGCCAGCGACGGAAACCATATCCGACCAAACATTCCCCACGGTATGGATGGCATCTAACCCTTCCCTCCCCGTCTCCCTTTAAGCCGGGGGTAGATCTGCCCCGGCACGCCGCTTTCGGCACCAGCGGGGAGAGTAATCGTATTTCCCGTGCCCTTCGCTGGCGCCGGCCACCCCTCCCCCCCACGTTCCCACCGGACGCTTTACGAGCTGTTCGCCTTTTCTCCTTTTATTGCTTCCTTTCGTGTGCTATATTACGATCGATTTCTGCGTGTTTCTGAGAGTCCGTGGTGTGTGTGTGCGCGGTGGTGTGCGCAGTGGATGTGAGCGAGGATTCGATGGAGAGCTCCGAGGAGATGGTGACGCCGAGGGCCTCAGCATCCGAGGCCGACGAGGATGAGAGGAAGGCCGCCACGTCGGAGGTGTCCGTCGAGGTGGTCGAGGCCGCGGAGGAGGAGGTCATGATGGACGCGTTGCCGCCCGAAGCGGAGGGTAAAGCCGAGGCACTTGTGGCGGTGCAGGAACCGGAGGTGAAACGCGAGGAGCTGGTGGCCAAGGTGCATCCGGTGCATGATCCAGAGCCGAAGGGCGGGGAGGTGCTGGTCGTGCAGACGGCTGCCGCATCTGTGGTGCAGGAACGGGAGGTGAAGGCTGATGACGTTGCTGTCACGGAGACTGTTGCGCAGCCTGTGGTTCAGGAAACGGAGACGAAGGGTGGTGAAGTGGTCAAGGATGTGGTGGTGTCAAGGTCTCTTGGTGCAGCTGATACTACAGAGGTATTACTGCTTGTGTTTGCGTGCTATGCCACCACCATACCACTCATGTTTTGAAGCCGAGAGGTTTCATTTGATTAATTATTCTTTTTTCTCTTCTGATTGCAGGTGGCACGGGGACCTGCAGTGGCCGTGGCTGCAGCAAGGCAGAGAACGACATGGTGGAATTGCTGTGGGCTGTTTGATGCATTCTCTGGTTCGGAGAGATAGATTAAGGTATGCATCACTATCTCATGGTTTTGTTTTTTTATGATGCTTTGATAAAGAAATGCCATTTATTTATTGTTTATGTGAGTTCTGTAAATTTGCCACAAAATGCGGGCTAATTTTTATCATGATGGACCTTTGAAAAATATGACATACATATGATGTCACTGAGGAGGTTTAAAATAATAGAAAGTTTTACTGAACTTTTTTTGTTTCTTCTACTTTCCTCTTTCCTGTCATCCTTAGTTATGCTCCAGGACTATTTTGATTCCTGTCAATATAAGCATGGCTTGATTTCTTTTTAGGATAAAAGGTAGCATGGTAGCTGCAATCATGCCTTTTTATTTCTCACCAGAAACATTCATAACTAATGTTATTGGCAGCAAGATTATTATATATGTCTGCTAATTGCTTCTCTTTTGCACTTCAATATGCTTCGCTGCCTGATTTTCAAATGGAAACCATATTTTACCCAGTCAGAGCAATGATGTCAGGGCCCTCTCCTTTCTTTTCTTTTCCTGAAAAACTGTCCAGATCGGCTTTTTTATGTGATTGTAGACAGGCTAAAGAATGTTAATGAATTAGGACTGCTTAAGGCTTATCAGAGTATCAGACCATATTAGAGGATGCAGTTAGACAATCGTCAACTAATCTTCCAAAGTTGCATGCCATTTTTATCTTTCAATGTCTTCTTCTGTTTATTAATTGATTTGTTCTTGCAAATGCTTCTGCAATCATTGAACTGTCCAAGGGAGCAACATCTTGCTTATCAATTGAGTTTTCTTAGTGGTTCCCTTTCCTCACCACAAGAGGACAGTGAACTCAAAACCAGAAACTAACTTTTGAAATGAAATGCTCAGTGTCAGCAAAGGTCATGAAAAATCTAGATGTATAATTACGATCAGTTTTGATTTGACATGCAAAGATATTCTTTAGTTTTGCATATTTACGTTGGGAGGCACATCTCAAATTGCAAGAAATATTCGGTATATGTGAGTCATTTTGTTTGCAGACAATCTGTCGGATGCTTAAGAAACTAAATGCTTTCTATAGTCATTGACTGGTTACTTAAACAGTGTTTGTTGCAATTTTGATACAACTCCAGAAAGGAGGGCTATATATACATTATGGTATAGTATTGAAATATTTCTAAGAATAGTAACACTGGAACCATGAGAAATTGAAATCACGCAGTTCATTTGACCTGTCTGTTGTATATATGTTATGCATATGGAAATAATGTCTTAAGTTAGTCATGCTATGCATATGAAAATTATTGGAATTTTACACCTTTTCATTTATTTTCCTGTTGATTTGCTTAAATCAATTTTTTTAATTCCAAAATAGCTGAAGATGATCTCTTTTACATGTAATAATGTTCAGTTGGCAATACAACATAGAAACCAAATGTACTGGCAGATGCTTGTTTAGACTCGGTGTAAATATTACCAAGCTTACCTTACCACTATCAGTAATATTACGATATCTGTTACATGAAACCATGAGTAGGCACCTTATCTCATACTAGTTTTGTGCTCCTTTTCCTTTCATCTTTAAAATGGTTACCTCTGTACCGACTACTAATTACTGCAGTACTTACATTTGCATAGTTGTCGTCCTTTCCTTATGAGTTGTCTTGTTTTCCCCCAGATACCAGGGTTGGAACTTGGAAGCCAAGAAGACAGTAGATGCGAGTTGTTCAAAGTTGATGGTTAATTGTACCTAGACTGGTTGAATGCTCATACGAATGAAGTTTGAAGGATTTTGGATAACATCGAGCTGATGTTCCTCTCTGGCCCATGTTTCTACGCCTTGCTGTGCAAAGTTATATCCCCATGGCTGTGGTTAATATATTCTTGAGTCACTTAGTATTCTGAAATCTTCACCCTTGTCTATTATCATTTAGGTTATGTTCTTGTAGCATAAGAGTCGAGGTGAGTCGTCAGTAAAGAAATTTTGTTCTTTCTGTTTTCATATTTTTTTTGGGGTGCCATCCGGTATGCCCCCTTTTATGGTTCAGTCACCTAAGAAGTAATGTTGAAACTATGGAGATGTTCCTTTGTAGTTTTAGTCTGGAATAGTTCGCAGCATCGGACTGCTCTCATTATAAACAAAATCAAGAGACATGTGGGGGTCACACTCGTTGATTTTGCTCACTCGTCCGCTATGTGTCAAAATGTTGGCTCTGTCGTACCATTTTTTTAATGGCTCCACGCCGTATTTGTTACACTATGTGCCAAAATGTGTGGGTTACACTTTTTGATTTTGCTCGTTGAAAGAGGGAGATCCGGAAGGACATCTGCAACTCTCCGACAAGTGCATGAAAGCTATGGTGTTGTCTCCTCTTGAACAACATGTGCTAAAATGAGATGTTGCATATTTCGTGCCACTGTGATTTCTTATACGTGTATCTTTTTTTGTCTGAAACATGGTAACATTTTGTGAATTACATTATGTAAAATTAACGACGTTTCCTGGAAATTCTAAGCACAAATTAGCATGACACGTCTGCGCTGAGCCAGTCTGGTGGCCCCAATAATTATCCCTGTATCCTTTTCATCTCTCCGATAAAAAAACTTTATTTCTATCTATTTAAGTTTGTCTCAAAAGACTTTGTTTTTATTTATTACCTATCTATGGTTCATAAATCAAATAAGATTTATTCCTTCAATGCCTCATATTTGTTTTTTTCTATCACTTCATAATCCTATTTTCTTATTAATGTATATTTTTTAGTCTTATCACTAATCTATTAATTTATCGACGAACAAAGAGAGTACATTTTACCGGGGCGTTTTCAAGAAGTGACGTGGCACAGATGTAAGCCGTAGAATAATGTGGCCTAATCATCATTTTCCAGAGGCATTTGTGGCCGTACAACTTTATTTCTAGCTATTCAAAATTGTCTAAAAAACTTTATTTTTATTTATTACCTAGATTTGTAAATCAAATATGATTTATTCTTTCAATACCCATATTTATTTTTTGTCTGTCACTTTATAATTCTACTTTCTTATTAATTGATATTTTAATTTTTTTAGTCTTATCACTAATTTATCAATTTATCAACCAACAAAGAGAGCAGATTTTACCAGGGCGTTTTCAAGAAGTGACATGGCACAGATGTGAGCTATAGAATAATGCGGCCTAATCATCATTTTCCAGAGGCATTTGTGGCCGTACAAGCTACAGGTCGCTGGATTGTTGGCTCGACTAGCAAGAGCATGACTCGGCTAGCAAGAGCATGAGGCGACCATCCAACCTCTAACAGCCACGAGCTGTGCACAGTGTACTCCGTACAGCGACCTGCCGACCTGGCCGATTTGCGTTCATGGCTGGTATCTAGGTATCCATCGTCCAGCCTTTCAGCCACCTCAACGCCGCTGAAGATTCTTGTGATCTCGGAAAACGATCGCCGGATGAACGGTTTCATACTGAACGGTAACAAAATCGCAGCAACTAATTTCCTTAGAGAGAGACATGCTGCAGCGCCAGGAACCAACATAAAAGGATACAGCGATTTACTGCAGACGACAGGGAGATATTCCGAGGAGCAAACTCTTAATGATGATTAGCTCACACATTTAAAGTTTTAAACTGGTGGCTGTGGCGTTTTGTGTCGGCTCACTGACCCGTGTCGCCGTTTATAAAGAGCCACAGATTTTCGCACAAGAAAGGCAGCCACGGGGGAAAGGGAAGATAGAAGCGAGGCATCCATGGACTCCCTGTATGATATCTCCTGCTTTGCTGCTGGTCTTGCAGGTATGGCACTTCATCTCGATCTCTCGATTCCCAAGTTTTGCTAGTGCAAAATGGTCTGGAGGAGAGGCTTGCTAATCTTCTGAAAATTTTGTCACTGCAGGGAACATCTTCGCGTTTGCTCTCTTCCTGTCGCCAGTGTAAGCACTGCACAAAGATGTCTTTTTTTTCCCTTCGTGTTTCTTGATTTGTTCGGTCAGTGTGGGCAGAGGTTTGCAACTGAACTTTGCTTGTTTCAGGGCGACGTTCAAGAGGATCCTGAAGGCCAAATCGACCGAGCAATTCGACGGGCTTCCCTACTTGTTCTCGCTGCTCAACTGCTTCATCTGCCTGTGGTATGGGCTTCCCTGGGTCTCTAATGGCAGGCTGCTCGTCGCCACCGTCAACGGCACCGGAGCAGTGTTCCAGCTCGCCTACATTTCGCTCTTCATCATTTACGCAGACAGCAGGAAGACGAGGGTAATTCTTTCCATCCTGAAACCAATTTTATCTCAGAAAATGGGTGTGCACTTGACCACCTGTAGGCTATAAAACTATTACTGTACTGCGTCTTGCCGTGCTATCAAGGCACTAAAGCAGTCACATGAACTGTGCATTTTTCTTCTTTTTCTTGAAAGGTTGGACTGTACATTTTCAGTTTCTTTTATTTGCATCTGCAAGAGATTTCTTTATTTCTTTCACATAAATGTTTGAATATGTTTTTTTTTTCAATTCCTCCACAGCTGAAGATCATAGGGCTTTTGGTGCTCGTTATATGCGGGTTTGCGTTAATTTCACATGCGAGTCTCTCTTGCTTCGATCAGCCACTTCGCCGGCAGTTCGTTGGCGCCGTGAGCATGGCTTCACTGATCTCCATGTTTGCTTCACCGTTAGCTGTCATGGTATTCCTCCCAATCAAGCTGAGCTGCCTGTCCATCAATTTCTTCTCCTGATTGCGGCATGATAATATAAATGTAATCTCACTGGTCTTGCCTGCTCCATCCTTTTTGTCTTCAGGGTGTGGTTATTCAGACAGAGTCTGTGGAGTTCATGCCGTTCTACCTGTCCCTCTCTACGTTCCTGATGAGCACCTCTTTTGCATTTTACGGACTGCTGCTGCGAGATTTTTTCATTTATGTAAGCATCATCTATTCATCTCTCACTTAAAATCTCACTCTTTTCTTGGACCGAATTATCCGTGAAATTGATGGATCTTGTGCTGACAGCTTAACACTTCGTCCATGCTAATTTTTCAGTTCCCTAATGGGCTCGGAGTCATCCTGGGAGCAATGCAGTTGATGCTGTACGCTTACTACCGCAGGAAATGGAGATGCCAGGGTTCATCTACACCGTTGCTCGCATGATCGAAGGGAGGACATCCAACTGGAGTGATCAATCAGCTGTTTTTTTTTGCCATGGTTTGGATTCTTGAAAGAGTGGATCATGGGAAGGAGATCTACCTCTTATTTTGTTCCAGTTGGTGTGGCATGTCTATTTGTACAGCTCTTCGGTCTTCACATATTGGTATTGGAAGCAACCTTAGCATTCTTTTTGGGAACAAAGTGTGTCATATATCGTGTTCAAGGGGGGCAAATGATAGAAATTTTCATTTGTATCCCCCTTTTTATGAACACTTGCAAAAATACATAGCTATATGAACGTTGGGCTTCACTTCTTATCAGGGGGCGTCACATATGTACCAATAAATTGTGATGATAATTTGTTATTTTGCTTCCTTTTTTTTTTGCGGGGAACTGAAATATTCTTCAGCCAAACTGAGTTACAGAAATTTGGTGGCCATGCTTTGTGACACGTGGAAGTTAACTGTGGAAGACCGCCGTGTGTTGTGGCGAGTCCGAGAGTTCAGATGACTCCGGTTCACTGACATTTCGTTCAAAAGATCCACAGCGACCAAACAAATCCAAACCTGTTCATATAAATTCAGTCAAATGACAGGAATTCGTCGTCATATATTGCGATGGCCGCCAAGATTTATTTCACCAATTCAAAATTTGCAAACCACTAACATGCGGCATTTAAGCCCAAATCAGGTCCAAACCCAGCCGGCGAAACGCGTTTCCGTCGGCCCATTAAATCGTGCGGAACGGAATCCATCCCGTTAAGTTGCGCATGCTGTTCAGACTAACGGAGCGAATATTAACCAACCATCCATGCGCTTCTTCTTCCTCTCCTCGCCCCCTCCTCCGCCCACGAAACCGCCAATCTCGTCTCCGTCCAGGAGAGGGAGAGAGAGATAGAGAAAGAGACCTCTCGCGGCAGAGGTCTGGGCTACATACATTTTGGCTGGTTGATGGATCCGACACATTTCCCCGGCTCGATCTGTGAGTCGTCTTCATGCAGTATCATGTCTGTTTATTGTGGTTTTCGATTTCATTGTTCGATTAGGTAAGCAGATTCGTGTGTCATTATGAATGGCAGTGCCGTATTGAAATGTATGGGTTCATGCAGGTAGAGGCAGACGGTAGCTAGCTGGCAGCACAAGGTGGATTTTGTATTCAACCAATTACCTATGTGCCTTCAAATAAAAATATTTGTGCACAATCAGAGTCATTTTCATGTGTGCAATCTGTCGGATGTACTGTTTGTTATTTGTCTCATCGCCAAATGAGAATATTTGATGCAATTTTTAGGCCAGAAAAGTAGGAGGGGTAGGGGGTGGTTTGGTGTTCGTGTGATACAAAGATACAGTCATACTGGTACCTCAACCTTGGTCTCTTTTATTATTATTTTTGATGCAGGTTACAGTGTGAATCTGACAATAGGATGTTGACTTGTACCTGTTTAGATGACACCAGATGAAACTGTACAATTCTAGACACAACTGTGATGCCTTTTTCATCAATTACTTTTTGAATTTGTGCATTATGTGTCAAAACCATTGGTTAATAAGGTTCCTTATTTAATATTCTCAAGGCCCTTATTACTCTGAAGAAAGGTAGCAAGCTCATCAAGTATAGCCGGAAAGGAAAACCCAAGATCCGTGCGTTCAGACTTTCTAGTGTAAGCTCAGCATGCACCTTAAGTATGTGTCAGTCTCCTGATGCAGGAGACAGTGGGACACCAAATTCGATAATGTTCCTTTGATATTTGCTTATTGCAGGACGAAACATCATTAATTTGGTATTCTCACAAGAAGGAAAAGTTCCTCAGACTGTCTTCTGTCACTAAGATCATTCCTGGACAGAGAACTGTAAGCTTTAAACTATTTTAAACCCTCAAAGGCATTTATCCTCATTTATTGCAAGCTGTCCAAATAACTATAAAAAATCGTAAAATAAAGAATATAGATTACTGTGTTACATATTTCTCCACAAACATGCAAGGTGAAATTCAATTTACACATGAAGAAACAAAAACAACAAATCAGAATACAAAATGTGCAGTCCTATTTACAGTTTGATTTTTTATTTTGTTTCTCAACAAGTTGAATTTGACCTTGCATGTTTCTCAAGAGATGTATAATAGAACAATATACTTTTTCTATTTTTTAGATTTTCATAACTATTTAATTTGGCAAGCAAACAATGAGGGCACGTACTCTTGAGGCTTAAAATCCTCCAGTTGCAAAATAACAGAACCATTTATAAAATGTAAAAAGCATATTGATTGGAACTTATGTAAAATTTTTATTTCGGAACTAAACTTTTTTAACTTCCATTACGCTGATACCATGCTATCTTACTAATTTTACTTTTCTCCAGGCTGTTTTTGGGAGGTTTTTACGTCCTGAGAAGGATTATTTGTCATTTTCCCTCATATACAAGAACGGGCAACGGTCACTTGATCTGGTGAAGACAAAATTATGTCATCTAAGTCCTGTAATGCTAGATGCTTAGTTTATGGATTTATGGCATAGACTAGGTCTATGATAGCATGATCTATAGAGTATAATCATAGTACGAGGTTCTGTCTATTATGTAGGTTTGCAAGGATCAAGCTGAAGTTGAAGTGTGGTTTTCAGCACTTGAGGGGCTAATAAGTTCATCCCATAAAGGTTCTTTGATTGATGAGCAGAAGGATAGAGTATCGTTTTCTGAAGTGAGTTTGTGCTTGTACTTCATATAGGAATTTATGTGCCTTTGTAAACTATCGTATCCATGCTTCAGTTTTGCTGTGTGTGATGACCAATTTAGAAGGCAATATTTTAGTTAGGCATTGTAGCTAATGCATGTGATGCACATATACCATATCGCCCAACTTTTTTGGAGGAAAGACATTTATTCCAACTTATATGGAAAGTTATAGGTTCATGCAGCATGAGTAAAGATTGGGGATACCAGTTTACAATAGTACAAAAAACAAAAGCAGCAACTGCATGCACCCATCAAAACCAGAAGTACATACCCTCAAGAAGATTGCTGCAGCCCCCTACTCTTTGTTTTGCTTTGAACAATCAACCCATCCACCAAAAATCCATGACTGTTATTGAACAAAAAGTCAAAAAAAAAATCCATGCATACTAAAAGCGTAAAATTTTGAAATTGATAATAATGCATTCCATGAATTTTCACATGGGAGCAATGTGTCCACTTTTATCTTTCAGTTTGTGGTTACATACTGTACTCTTCTTTGTAACAACTAGAGATTTATAAGTGTGATTGGGATGTGTGGTATATTATGATATATCAAGTCTTTAAACAATATTCTGATATAGTGTGCCTTTCTTTTTGCAGGAAGTGACATATTGTCAAGATCGTCTTTCCTATGATTCAACAATAGATATCGCTTCAAGCATTTCACGCAGTTTTAATTCAACTGGTTACTACGGAACCAATTCATTTAGTTTCAGAAAATCGGATGTGGGATTTGACCGTTCAAATATGATAAGAACAAGTGCTGCAGACAGTAGCCGAGTTAGTATTTCCAGTGCCCCGAGCTCTTGCAGTCAGGGTTCTGGAACTGATGACATAGAATCCCTTGGTGATGTTTATGTGTGGGGTGAAGTATGGACTGATGTGGCCCCATCAGATGGGCACACAAGCTTTTCATGCTCAAAAATAGATGTTTTGATTCCTAAACCTTTGGAATCAGATGTCGTGTTAGATGTTAATCAGATAGCATGTGGTTCAAGACATGTTGCTCTTGCTACCAGGCAAGGAGAGGTGTTTACATGGGGCGAGGAATTTGGTGGGCGCCTTGGTCATGGAACTGATGACGATATTAGTCGTCCCAAGCTTGTCGAGTCTTTATCACTTACTGTTGTTGATTTTATTTCATGTGGGGAGTTCCACACCTGCGCTGTGACTACTACTGGTGATCTATTCAATTGGGGAGATGGTTCTTATAATGCTGGATTGCTTGGGTATGGCAGTGAAGCTTGTCACTGGCTTCCAAAGCGAGTATCGGGGCCCTTAGAAGGTCTTCAAGTGCTATCTGTTGCATGTGGCTCATGGCATTCAGCTTTGACCACATCAAGTGGAAAACTTTTCACATTTGGTGATGGGACATTTGGTGTTCTTGGACATGGAAATCGTGAAACTGTCGCATACCCAAAAGAGGTAGAAGCCTTGAGTGGGTTCAAAACGACCAAAGTTGCATGTGGTGTTTGGCATTCTGCGGCAATTGTGGAGGTTACTAGTCAGACAGGTGGAAATGCGGTGTCTAAGAAGTTGTATACCTGGGGTGATGGAGACAAGAATAGGCTAGGCCATGGGGACAAAGAGGCTAAGCTAGTTCCTACTTGTGTACAAGCGCTTTTAGACTACAATTTCCATCAGCTGGCTTGTGGACATAATATGACTGTTGCTCTAGCTACATCTGGTCATGTGTTTACCATGGGAAGTTCCAGCAATGGCCAACTTGGAAATCCCAAATCTGATGGGAAGCAGCCTTGCTTAGTGCAGGATAGATTGGCTGGTGAGTTGGTTGAAGAAATATCATGTGGAGCTTCTCATGTTACAGTTTTAACTTCAAGAAGCGAAGTATATACATGGGGAATGGGCGCCAATGGAAGACTTGGTCATGGTGATCTCAATGACAAGAAGACGCCGTGTCTTGTTGAAGCACTTAAGGATCGGCATGTCAAGAGTATATCATGCGGTTCAAATTTTACAACATGTATCTGCATACATAAATGGGTTTCTGGTGCAGATCAGTCAGTCTGCATGGGTTGTAGGCAAGCATTTGGTTTCACTAGAAAGAGACACAATTGCTACAATTGTGGAATGGTTCATTGTCATGCTTGTAGTTCAAGAAAAGTGTTGAAGGCTGCTCTAGCACCAACTCCAGGCAAGCCACATCGCGTGTGTGATTCATGCTTTCTAAAATTGAAAGCCACAGAAACTAGCAGCAACAATTCCAACAGAAGAAATGCTGTTACTCGTCGCTCCACCGATAGTAGAGAGAAGTTAGAGAGGCCAGAAATAAGGCCTTCCAAGCCTGTAGCAACACCATCAGCAGAGCCAGTTAAGTATACAGAGGTAAAGGCTGCTAGAAATGATATGCGAGCATCCCAAGTTTCTTCCTTGCTTCAGTTCAAAGATCTTGGCTTCGCTGCTCTTCAACCCATGGCAATGTCACCAGCTCTAGTTATGACACCTGCACTTTCGGCACCTCCATCTCCATTCATAAAGAGAACAAAAGCACCTCCTCCTGCAATCCCACAATTCTCTAAAACCGATGTAGAGAACTTGCAGAAGTCTAACGAGTTGTTGAATCAAGAAGTGTTGAAGCTGCAATCTCAGGCAAGAATGGCACTGCCCTTTGTTATCTAGTTTGTTACAACTAGCTGTTTCTAATAAAGCATTGTGTTTTCAATAGGTTGATAGCTTAAAACAAAAGTGTGAGGCCCAACATGAGCAGCTTCAGAAATCAGATAAGAAAGCTAAAACAGTTGTCTCTATGGCCACAGAAGAATCTACTAGATGCAATACTGTGGTCGAGTTTGCTAAATTTCTTGATAAAGAGGTATAGCCAAATCTTTTTGATAATCTTGTACTTCAGATCCTGGATATTATTAGGGCATCAGGGCTTATATGTTATCTTTTGAAATCATGAATTAAATTTTCCTGTCTATTGAATTTACTTTCTTTACTAAATGGCTGTAGAAATAGAATATCATCCATGTTTGGTGGAATGAATCTAATGACAATTTCATGTCACTGAAGATGCCTAATCTTCCACGCTCTTCTGCAGCTTAATGGTGTAGGGCATAAACTGCCTAGTGATGCAGCGGAAAGCTTGAAGGCCTTACAAAAACAGGTCCAGGTACTGCTTAGGGAGCAAGAAAGGCATCTTTCCGAGCTTATAAATCCTATAGAACATGATCGTATTCAATTATCTAGTGGTGGAAGTGGAAGACATGATTTGTCCAATCATCATAAGTCAGTAAGTACAGGCTACTTGGTCATGTCACAAGATGGCAGTTCTGCTAGTGGCTCGGCCATTTCCCTTACAAGTGAATCTCCTTCCCATCGTGTCGTGGAACACAATGCAAAGGCTCATAACGATTTTCTACCCAAGCATGGAACACATGGAGAAGTGCAACTGATTGAGCAGTTTGAACCAGGTGTGTATGTCACACTTATCCAGCTGAAGGATGGTAGCAAAATATTCAAGCGAGTACGGTTCAGGTGCGATTCGCTATCCATGCAGCATTCTAATGTTAAATCGATATTTCTTTCCATCTAAATTCTTCTGTATGAAACTTGTCGGACAGCAAGAGGAGATTTGCAGAGAATCAGGCTGAAGAATGGTGGCGGGAAAACCAGGAACGTGTCTTCAAGAAGTACAATCACCCGACTGTTCCTCAAACACCATCAGCAGATTCAGGATCTTCTCATGAGGAAGAACAACGCTCATGATCTTTAAATGAAGTTCATACTAATTGCGGAAGAAGCTTACAATGGCGAGGCACTGTACATCGAGTCTTGATAGGAAATTTCTACTCTCTACTCGGTGATTGCTGCGAGAAATCTATTTGCTTACGTCGAAGGTATACCTTTTCTCAGAGATTTATGGAAAATAGGATAATTTTCATTTTAGTTCTAGACTATATTTAAAGCTAGTTCCGTGCCTTTTCTCAGAGTTTAGAACGTACCTTTTTTGTTGAGAAAGTTCCGTATGTATTAACTGCGGTCACAAAAGAATGTCTTCCTAACATGCTAATGGTCAAACGATATGTATTTTAACAGAAGTTTATGTATAAAATGTGTGGTATGGTTATATGAAAACATACAAGTTTTTCGTGAGAGATGCTAGCACATTAACACTCCTATAACCTCTTTCGACATATACTAGTAGAAGAGTAGAATACACTAGCTGTTCTTAAACTTTTGGCCAGATGTTATTTAGGTCTATAAACTTAGAAAATATATTTCTAGACTATTAAACTTGTTAAATGTTGTTTTGAGAACGACCGATGTGGCCGATGCCACTAGGAACATTAGTTCCAGATTGTCAGATTTTTACCAGGGTTTCATGCTGATAGTTTCATCCTGTTACTTGAGAACGTCCTTTTGTAACACAGAAATATGGCACAAGGTAACACACGCAAAAGGAGGCTACCATCACAGCCTGGTGAGGACGACCCCAATCTGGACACTCTTGACGTCCTCCGTCTCCATGGACGCGGTGACGAGCTCGGTGTACTTGTCGAAGAGCGCGTCGACGATCTGCATCCCAAAGTGGTGCCGCAGCATGGACTCCTGGATGGCCCTGACCGCCCTGGACACCGTCCTGCCGTTCCTCCTCGCGTCGTCTCCTCTGCCGCTCAGGCTCGCCTCGTACGCCCGCGCGTAGTCCAGCCTGAACGACCCTTCCCGCCGCGCCGCCTCCTCGATCTCCCCCGACGACGGCGCGTAGAACGGCGCGTCGTAGGCGTCCACCTTGCCCTGCCCGACCAACCCCTGCACGCGCCGCACGTGTGCACGCCGCGTCATTCGTATTCGACTCGGTGATCGATCGTGTCGAGATCGAGCGTGCAGGGCAGCGTGCCCCATGCGGGGCATGCTAGCTCGCGCTCACGTACCTGTGACACCAGCGCGGCGAGCGACTCGGAGAGGAGATCCCACATCAGTGTCGTGCTCCTGTCCTCGCGGCGCTCGGATTCCCTGCCGAGCATAGCGAGGACCATCCGGCCGCCGGCGACGACCTCGGCGGCGCGCGACCTGAGGAACAGCCTGAAGTCTCTCCGGAACTGCGCCGAGTAGGCCGCCGCCACGGCAGGAGGGCTCGTGCTCGATATGAACATTTTTCCTTTGTTCACCGGCCCGTTCGTCTCATCGAAAAGACCAGCAGGAACCTGAAAAAAGCGCTGTGTCACGGCACGATCTTGACAAGGATCCCAGATCAACTGAACATGCATTGCATTGTACCTGGGAGAGCCAGTGCAGGCTGGAGAAGGAGCAAACGAGGTGCACGCTCCTGCGGGGGAACAGCCTCCCGTAGAAGGACCCCGGGACGCCGGACAGGAATACCATCGGGTGGTGATCACCGTCCTCGGCGTCGGCGTCCTTGAGCCTACAGGTGAACTCGTGCAGGCGGGAGAAGACGGTGTTGAAGTCGTTGGTGGGGAGGTCGTTGAGGAGTACCGAGAACTCCGGCGGCGCC
>KE371501.1:21744-34250 GCA_000418225.1 Zizania latifolia | reverse complement strand
GGCCGAACCACTCTAAACCCTCGAGTCAACTCCGGCCAGTTCTATTCATACGAGCTGTGCAACCATCGGGTCTTGAGTGCAGCGCTTCCCTGCCATCACAAATCACCCCCTCGGACCACCCCCGAGGAGGATTGTCCGACCACCCGTCGACATTCTGTGTGTACCTATTTCCGCTACTCGAAGCCCCGGCTCAGCGTAAGAAAAATTAAGTCTAACACGCGAAAGAGTGCACCGCACTTTGGCGTGAAGCCCGAAGCTCAGTGCCCGAGGGTCACTCCCCGAGTACAGCTAACGGTACTGACTTTAGGCTCTGTTTCGGACCCTAAAAAAATCGGTGTGATCCGCTCTACTATTACCACTGCAAAGTGCCTCTAGGCCTAGAGCGGTAAAAATTTAAGGATTCTAAGTCAAAACTCGAAACGTCTGCAAAGGTCCGAGGTGATCTAAGGCTCGAAGCCCATTCTTCGAGCACTACATTGAACATGTACAAAGCATGTCTACGTCGCATTAACATTACATGCGTTGGCTGTTCGCCGAAGCTCATACCCACCACGAGCAAGGGGGGACCAACAACTATAAGTACGTTTGGAGTGCGCGCTTCGACATAGGTTAACACATAAAAAGCTAGGTTACACTTCGAATAAAAACGGCATATTGAAACCAACTTTTATTCACGCGAAGTCAAATTACAAATGCGAAGTACATCAAAAACACTTCGTTTACAAATATTACGAGAAGGCACTATCAAAACCTAACACCAGCGAGCACGCGTCGCTAAAAATATGGACCCTCGCTTCTTGCTCTTCTTTGCACAAGGGCCCCCTCTGCTCGAGGAGCCTTCGCCGCCGCGTGAACGCTCCCGCTTCACCGCTTAAAGGGTCCTTCGCTCCTCTTGGAGGTTGGCCCAAGTCTAAGTCGCAGGTGGCTCCGAATCGAAGGCCGAAAAATCAAGCACTTCGTCGTTACTTGCATCTGGTGCACTTGGAGGTTGAGCTCCTCCGGCTTCAGGGATGACTTCTTCGAAACCATCTAAGTCAGGGGAGGATGACGAGCTACGATGAGGCTCTATCTTCACGGGGGCCAATAGTTCTCGAGCGACTTCGGTTAAGACTTCGTCGGTGGGGCCCCGTAGTATTTTGAAGCCTAGGCGGCCTTCGGACCTAGCAACTTCGTAAACTACCTATTGATATTAAAGTGCCTCCGAGGCTTTGAGTACCTTGACATCGATATCGAAGCTCATAGCCTGATCCTGAGCAAGTTTAAAACACCCCTGTATTTTATTAGTGACTTGTTAAAACTTATATTGAAGTGCTACGGCTAAGTATTACATGGAGGCCTAAAGTCTACACCTTCGGAGGGGAGGGGTTTGGCCCTGCGGGCAGAGTGTGCTGCCCCGCACGCCGACGTTGGGTGGCCTGCTGAAGTTTGAGGGCCGCCTCCTGCTCTTGGGCCTTTCAAGGCTCTTGAAGAGGACGCTAGGCCTCGATAACCTCCAGAGCCAGTGAGGTCAGTCGGGGGCCACCGAAGGTCACCTTCACAACGGAGGTCACCGTTGTGAGGTGCTAACAACCAGCTTCATGAAGCAGTTGGAGTACCCCTTGGTCGGCTACCCATCCCGTCGTCTGAGCGAAGCCCACCAAGGTGTTCTCCGTGATGCGGGCGGTGGCCTAGAGGAACCAAAGACGGGGCCGGACAGGGTCATTGGCGTCAAAATCCGGGGTCCGTCACTCGGTCCCCAAGTGCTCCAAAACGCTACAAAGTGTGGCGATGGTCTTGTCGGCCTCCCGGGTGGCTTCGGCGTTCTCGACCTCTAGGGTCCGGTTGACGGCGCGAAACCTTTGGATTCGGTCTCTAAGAATTTGTTGGCCTGCCAGAGCTCTTTGACCTATGAGGATGCCGCTGCTCTGGCCTCGCACTCCTGTCGAACTTTGGCCCTCCCCGCCTCGGTGGCCGCTTCGGCCTATTGATGTCACTGGGAGGCCTCCGAAGCTTACCGATGAAGGTTTTTGATGTCCCTTGCGACGAGGTCATCTTGGCGGTCCACGGCGAGGGCGGCTCCGTGAAGTAGCACGAAGGCCTGCGGTTGGAGAAAGTTGTTAAAAGCAAAAAATTGCAAGGGGCTAGTGAACCATGCCTAGGCTTCGTTTACCTAAAGCAGGGCCTCTTCGACAGCCGTCGTGAGGTCCCCGTGATGGTAGCCACCCATCTCCGCCACCAAGTCGCTGCTTGCGAGGCCCTCGCTATCCCAAAGGAACTGGGACACCATGTCGCCTACTGGTGCCCCTGGTGAGATGAAGGGTCTCAGCAAAGGCACCCTACTTGTCGCCCCCTCCAGGGCTGGGCTTCGGTCAATGACCTCAACCCCTTTTCGTTCGATGGGGCTATGTGGACAGCATCGTCTCTAGCCCCCTCCTCGTCTTCATCATCATCTGAGGAGTCCTCATGGGACTCCCCGCTGCCCCCTTCGCTGCTACTACTCGACCTCTCTACCTCGTCGGCCACCTCGACGGCTTCATCCTGAATGGCGCCGTGGTCCCCATCATCATCGACAGCAGGATCTGCAGAAAAAGTTAAGTTAGAACAAGCTAAAGACGAAGGCTACAAAGTGGCCGGTGCCACCAAGTACCTGCGACCTCTCTTATAACGGGAGAGAGGTTCGAGCAGTCTGAAGGGACGAAGAGGTCCCCTTAGTCTATCTCCGGGTGGACTGATGGAGCCACTGGCTCCGATCCCTGGTCCGTGCTCGGAGAGGCCTCTTCAGGCTCCACTTCGGGGACTGGACTTGGGGGTGGCGGTGGCCTCACGTCTGAAGCCTCGGCGGTCAATACGAGAGGCGGTGATCTAGACGGCTCCCCGGAGCCTATTGGGCCCCGCTAGCTCTGCAGCGATGAAGCATGCTACTTTTTGTCGTCATCCATCCTCTTCCTCTTCGAATCCCCCTCAGAAGGCTCCGCCGGCTCCGAGCCAGATCCATACTCGGTTGTACCTCTCCCATGATCCAATAAGGGCGAGGTGCCTGCTTCTCTCATTAACAGTCAGAGCCCCTATGACGCGCTCCGCCGCCTTGACCGTGTCCTTCAGCGTCAGTACGACCCGCTTGGGTGCAGTTCGAAAAGCGAAGTGGTGAGGTCAGGAACGAAGTACTCAAGACGAAAAGGGGCAAAGTTTCAAAGCCTCACCGATGATCTCCGAAGGGATATCCTTCGGTTCGCCGGGTGCAGAGTCTATAAATAAGCCCTTTGGCCATCTAAGCCCTAGGGGGCTGATTTGGAGGGTAATAAACTCCTCCGCGAGGTCCCTTATGCTCATCCTCCGGGCCACCATGTGCAGGAGCTGTACCCAAGACTGGATGACAGCAGTGTCCGTCGCCACTTGGTACTACGAAGGGAGGAGTCCGCTCCAATGGAGATGTAAAACCAATTCTGGTCCCACCTAGAGTACCATCTGTCGTTCGAAGCCCTCGCTGAGAAGGAGTCGTTGAACTCCTGACAGAACTAGAAGTTGACGCTTCCGAATGCCAGGGCCCTAACGACTCTGTCCTCGCAAGTCCGTCTCTTCGGTTGGTAGCTCACGTCGTGCAGGGCCACGAAAATATCTACACGGCCCTCGCACCCCTCCGCCCTCATGGCCCACTCGAAAATGGCGAGGCGAGCCACGGCGTTCGGGGATAGCTGGGGGAGCTAGAGATTGTACATTTGCAGCACCTCGCCCAGCAGCCTCGTCGCTGGAATCTCAAGCCCTGCCTCGAAGAAGGCTTCGAAGACCACTGCCTCATTGTCTCTTGGTGCGGGGACCACCTTGCGCTTCGAGACGTGGAGGCTGACTGTCTGAAGGACCTTCCCCGCGTAGGCGTCGTTGACGGACTCTGACATTGACTTGATCTTTTTCAGCTCCAAGGTCTGCTCGAACTTGTCCGTCGGAGGCCGGAGGTCGTGCGGCCCATAGTGCTTTGAGGCAGCCTTCAAAGTTGCTGCCGCTGCGGCCGCCGCTTGAGCCTGCACGGAGGTAGACCCTCCGGTGGTGGGAAGACTCTTGGACACCGAAGACTTCTTCGGTATTTTCGTGGAACTGGTGCCCTACTTCGCGAAGGAGCAAAGGAGGGGCTTTGGAAGCTAAGGGCTTCGAAAGTTAAGGACTAAGAGCTCTGCGAGAGGCAAAATCTAAAGCGAGAGCAGAAGTTTGCTTGGGAGCGTAATGAGCCTCGGGAGATGAAGGGGCTTATATAGACGGTAAAAGGCGCTCGGCGCACGTCCCGGAGCCATTTTTTACCACCCCACAGGCGTCTTCCGGAGTCTATGATTGGTGGGGCTAGAGTAAAATAGGGCCGAGCGCTTTAGCCAGGCGACGGTTCGTTTCAAATCCCTTGTCCACACTCGGTGTCGTTTGAAGTTCCGAGAGCGTCCCATCAAGCTCTGCAGTCCATTTAATGTTCGGTGTACGGTTAGTTTATGATCGAGCTCCGAAGTCTAGGGCTGCGAAGGGAGCTGATTCAGAGTTATTATTTGTCAAGACGCTTTTACCCCTTTGGTCGAAGGGCTACATGCGAGGGGCTACTGTTGGGGGAAAATACTTTTACCCTAACAAGGTTTTAATAATAGTATTAGTGAAGCCCCCTTCGAAGGTGTAGACCAGTGCCTCGGCAAGAGTTGTTTCGGTGCCCCTTTGCAAGTCGACAGTTTGGAGCCGCCCAACAAGCCAAAGCCCCTTTTGTTAAAGAGGGCTACGAAGCTTGATACTGCTTGGAGGTGACGTCAAAACTATGGGCTTCCTGTCCCCTCCAATACGACGTGTACCTTGACCTGTTCACACGGAGGGTTATTAAACTACCCCTATGTAAATTCCCTGTTCACGCTGTAATAGTCGGTCGGGCGTAGGGGTAACTTCGTATTATCCTGTTGTAACTGTGTCTATAAATACCCTCTCCTTTGCAGGGTAGGGGTGATCGAACACTTGAAGTATTAGAGAATATCATTCTTGTCCGAAGGCCATTATCCTATTCAGAGGTCTCGGGCACTGTTCGAACCCCTATAACACACTTCGAACCCTTCGAGATTTTTAACACTCAAAACCTGTTGCGTATTTCTATATTACGCCAATAGCCATCATTAGACAGGAGTCTGTTTAGTCATAATTTTTTCATTAGAGCTACTTTAGAATTGAGTCTTTTCAAAGAAATTTTAGAGAATTTAGTTTAATTCCTGTAAAATTCATGTGTTCAAAGAGCCTTTAGTTTCTTATCTAAAAATCTAAAATCTAAAATAAATAGTTCAACTCAATAATCTATATTCATGAAAGCACAAGATTCTTAAAATGTAAAAACCAAGATTTCATATAATACATACTATAAAGTTATTAATCCTTTGTTCTGATATATAGTCATTTCTAGGTTTTGGCATAGGTATTAAGAAAAAGAATAAAAAGAAATTAGTATTCTTCATTAATATTTGGAAATGGATAGAGTGTTGGGTTTACTGTGGATGTAATAAGTAGTATTGATAGGAGTATTATGAGAAGTTTTTAGAGAAAAATTCACTTTTGGGATTAGAAGTTATAATATCTGAGATAAAATTTAAATAGTACATTGATTGTACATTAGGACGGAGGCAATAGTAATTACTTATTGTATATAATATATAACTGATATTTATTTAACTTAAAACAGTTTTCAAACCGCTCATGGTTTAGAGTTGTTTTTTAGTACTCCATAAAACACACCGTGCAGGGCAAAACCGTCTAGCGCCCACCCACGCCGCTCCGGCCGCCCATCCCGGGCCTCTCTCTCGTCCCGCGATCCTGTCCATAAAAGCTCCTCGAGGCGTGCGCGATCCCGACCAACTCGATCGAAGTATCGAACTCTCCTCTCCCTCCGCTACTGCCTGTGACACGTTCGTCGTCACCGCCGCCACCGCGTCGACCCACCTCCACTTCCCGAAAACCATATTACCGAAACTTCTGTTCGCGAGTCTCAAGGATTCACCTTGAAAGAAAACCGTGATTACAGGCCGCCAGATTTGGCGTCCTTCTGCTCCATTAAACCCAGCGAGGGAGGAGGCCCGCCAGTGGGGAGGGCAATGGCGGGGTGGGGCGCCGCTCGGATGCCGGCGTGCGGGCCGTGGGGCAGCCGCCGTGTCGGCGCCGGGGACGCGTTCGAGGCTAGTGAGCGGTCAAGGGAAGGCCGCAGGATGCCGGCTTGCGGGCCGTGGGGCAACCACGCGTTCGAGGCTAGTGAGCGGTCAAGGGAAGGCCGCAGGATGCCGGCTTGCGGGCCGTGGGGCAACCGCGCCCAGGGCACGGCGGGGCTCGAGAGGGAGCTGTCGCTGGACGGCAGCCACTACAGCATCTCCAGTGCCATCCTGCCGTCGCTCGGCGCGCGGAGCAACCGCCGCATCAAGCTCCGCCGCTTCGTCATCTCCCCCTACGACCGCCGCTACAGGTTAGCCTACCCCGCGCTCATGTTAGTTACAGGCAGTAGCGGACGGAGATGAGAGTTACGGTGCTGTTTGTTTGCCCGTCACAATTTATCAATAAAATTATAATATTTATTTAAGTCGAGGTTTTTAAATTTTTTACCATATCTTATAAAGTCTAAAATTTTATCATATTTATTTTTTTAAATCATTGACATGTAAGAACTAATTTATTAGAAGGAAATCTTATTACAATTGTGACTGCAATTAAACATTTATTAAATTAGTCAATCTTATTTAAGCCATCGCATGCACCGCTTGTCTATTTCTCTCTATCTCATATTGTCATGTCATCTCTCTGTCCATGTCTATCTCTGCGCTCCTTTGTTTCGATTTTTTTTCAGTCTTTTATTTACAGTTCGTTGGTAATTTGCTGGCATTACGGCTTTAATTTTGAGTATAGTCAACGCAGGGGAGCTTGTTTTGTATCCACAGTTGCCACTTGCCACTAAATTGGTCTTTTCTACGTCTTTTTAATTTCAACATCTCCATATGTTGTCATGAAATAGATGGGTTGTTTATACAATTCAATTTTATTCATTACTGTTTCAATACTCGCGTTGTTCCACAGTTCTGGTTTTAACTGTTCCTGCTTTGACCTTGGACTGAATAATTGATTTGCTTGTATCTTGCTTTTTATAGTACTCGTTATTTCTGCTTTAGTTTTGATTACTTCGGGCTACTTCGGTTGTTTGCGAGTGCTCTATTGGTTCTTCGTATTCTTTCCTTGAAGAGAGACAAGAACAGCGTGATTTCGATGCTGACGTTCCTGAATTTCTTGTACTCTTGTTTTGCGCTTCTTTACGCAATGCTTCGTTGTCAAACGAGCTTGCTCACGGAACTCGCACGAAAATCTTTTTCTGATTTATTTATTGCAACTAATTGGAGTTGGACGGACAAGAATTAATGGTTTGTATTTTAGTTACTGAGTGGTTTTCCGAATTGTTCAGACTAGCTTTCTTTTTTTGCGTCAATGACAACCTTTCGCAGTTTGAAGTTATTATGTCCTATAATTTTTTTTAGTGATGGTTCTGTTCTTGATTTATTATTTCCTGATGTCATTAAAGCTTGGCACTCACATTACACGAATCTCCATTTTCCTTCGGATTATTCTTGCAGAAATAATCTTGTATACAGGAAGTATTAACTGTAATCATTGCAGTACTTCTAGTTGCCAACAAGTTACATACCGCAAGTATTGCAATACCGGTAAACAAACCGAGCTGTGCACTTGCAGAGGAATATATTACTTTACCTTATTAAGCAGGGTATTTTTGCTCGTATTAAGTGCAAATAGAAACTTCGAAATAGTGGAATCAGACTAATTAGCAATCCTAAAGTTTAATTGTTAATACTATGCAGAATCTGGGAGATTTTCCTCATAGTTCTTGTGGTCTACTCTGCGTGGGTTTCACCATTCGAATTTGGCTTCATTCCGAAGACTACGGGGGCTCTAGCTATAACCGACAATGTCGTGAATGCGTTTTTCGCAGTTGACATCATCCTCACCTTCTTTGTAGCTTATTTGGATAAAATGACCTATATTCTTGAAGATGATCGAAAGAAGATTGCTTGGCGTTATTGTACCACATGGCTTGTTCTTGACGTGGCCTCCACCATCCCGTCAGAATTTGCTCGCAGGATGCTACCTACAAAGCTCAGGTCATACGGATTTTTCAACATGCTCCGTCTATGGCGGCTCCGCAGAGTCAGCTCTCTCTTTGCTCGGTATGTTGTTGATCGTGCACGGATATACAACATTATATGATATACATTCTGTTTTGGCCTTTTGGGGGTCCTACATTTCAATCTGAACCTGACTGAATTATGTTTCAACTTATGAATTAGGCTAGTGCTGCTGTACCATGTATATGTCAATTATTGTTCTAAACTTAACCTTTTCACTTTTTCTAGGTTGGAGAAGGATAGGAACTTCAATTACTTCTGGGTTCGATGTGCAAAGCTCATTTGTGTAAGTGACTATTTATGTTATTCTCCTAGAAGTTTTAACATTTCGAGGAATTACATCTTATTTTCTTATCCATGGTATTGTAGGTCACACTTTTTGCTGTCCATTGTGCAGCATGCTTCTACTATCTTCTTGCCGATAGGTATCCAGTCCCAACTTCTACGTGGATCGGCAATTACATGGAAGATTTTCATCAACGGAGCTTATGGATTCGCTACGTAACATCAGTCTATTGGTCAATCACCACTCTTACCACTGTGGGCTATGGGGATCTACATGCGGTAAACACAAGGGAGATGATCTTCACCCTTTTTTACATGCTATTTAACCTTGGATTGACCGCTTATTTGATCGGAAACATGACCAATTTGGTCGTCCATTGCACCAGTCGTACCCGAATTTATGTGAGTTTTTTGTTTGACCTTCGGTTGACACGTACATCTAATTGTTGTCTTAAAGTTCATTCTAACATCTAATTTCTGTTGTGTTTTGGACTAAAAGAGGGATACTATCCAAGCAGCAACAAGCTTTGGAGTAAGAAATCAGCTACCAATTCGCCTGCAAGATCAGATGATCTCACATATTAGCTTAAAGTATAGGACAGATTCAGAAGGTCTTCAACAACAAGAGATCCTTGATTCCCTGCCTAAGGCTATTAAATCTAGCATTTCTCAATATCTATTTTTCAATCTGGTTCAACATGTATACCTGTTTGATGGAGTCTCAAATGATCTGATTTTTCAACTGGTAAGGATATTATTCTTTTCTTTAGTTGTTTACTCTTACAGAATATGCTTATCTGGTTGTTTTGCTTGATTTCATGGAAAGGTTTCGGAGATGAAAGCTGAATACTTTCCACCTAGGGAGGATGTGATTTTGCAGAATGAAGCACCCAATGACTTCTACATCTTAGTTTCTGGTAGTGCGGTGAGAATCCTCTTTCGTTAAATCCTTGGTTATTTCCAAGTTGATATAGTCATGTATCAGAGAATGCCGTTGAAAAGGTATTGAACTAGCAATATTGATACCAGTTTCAGTTAAATTATATATAAGGCCATTCTGATGTACGAGTCACTTTTGCAGGAATTCGCAGAGATGCAAAATGGTGTGGAACAGGCAAGACTTATGTTTATTTGATGATTAAGTTGAAGTTAAGTTGTCCATCAATTGGTCTTAAACGGTACCTTGGAATTCCGCAGGTGATCGGAGTGGCTAAGTCCGGAGAAGTTGTTGGAGAAATTGGAGTTCTTTGTTATAGGCCTCAGCTATTCACGGTTCGAACAAGATCCTTGTGTCAGCTTCTGCGGTTGAATCGTACTACTTTTCTCAGCATTATTCAATCCAACGTTGGAGATGGAACTATTATCATGAACAACCTGATGCAGGTCTACTACTTCTTACATTTGTCTTCTCTGTAACATATATCGCATGTTTGCATCCTTCGTAAGATTTTTCATATTCAGAGTTGTAACGTGAAAACTGAAACTAACTCTGTAGTTCCTCTAAAATCAAACCCCTCCTAAGAATATCTATACTACTTTAAAATAAGCTAGTGATGATGAATCTGTCACCACTATTAGTTTCTCATTGACACGTAGGTTTTTATTGCATGTGGACTCTCATTGTTATTGACACGTGGTGAATGGTGATATGTTGTTTTTTTAATGATGTAAATTTTTTTCCGTTACAACTCACGGGTACTCAACTAGTCCAATTAAACTTGGTGTTCACTATTGTGATGTGGTAATGTTTTTTTTCCTTCAATGAGATATATCATGCCTTTTTGTGCCTCAATATTTTGAGCATTTAACTCTATTGAGATCCTTTTTCCCCTGTTGCAGTTTCTTAAAGAGAAGAAGGATAATGATGTAATGGCAGGTGTCCTGATGGAGATTGAGAGCATGCTGGCTCGGGGGAATCTGGATATGCCTATTACACTCCGTTTTGCAGTAACTAGAGGAGATGACTTTTTGTTGCATCAACTTCTAAAGCGTGGTTTGGATACAAATGAGTCAGATAACAATGGGCATACAGCACTGGTCAGTATAGTAATTAATGCATATCTACCTTGTTTATCTTCTATCGATTTTTGTTAACCAAGAAAGTTAAAGCTTTCAATTTTCATGATTAAT
Source organism: Zizania latifolia (assembly GCA_000418225.1). NCBI lineage: Eukaryota > Viridiplantae > Streptophyta > Magnoliopsida > Poales > Poaceae > Zizania > Zizania latifolia. Next base: position 23,682 of record KE371501.1, on the reverse strand, counting down.
AGCATATGGCTGCTGCAAAAGGACATGATCTATGCGTCAGGCATCTATTGGATTATGGAGCTGATCCAAATGCTAGGGGTATGTCTAAAACTAGAAAATTGACAGTTTTCCCTCCTAAAACAGATTTATGCTAGTTCTATATAGTCTTAAAGTTCATGCAGGTTTCATAGTAAATCTCGCTGACATGCCTTGAATTCTTCCATTCTCCAGACTCGGAAGGAAAGGTTCCACTATGGGAGGCTCTGTGTGAAAAGCACGCTGCCGTCGTGCAATTATTAGTCAATGGCGGTGCAGATCTGTCATCAGGGGACACCGGCCTGTATGCTTGCATTGCTGTTGAGAAGAACAACACCGAACTGCTTAACGACATCGTCCACTATGGTGGTGACGTGACCAGGCCTTGCAGTGGCAGAGATGGAACCACTGCCCTGCACCGTGCTGTCTGTGACGGAAACGTTCAGATGGTCGAGCTCTTGCTGGAACACGGAGCTGATATTGACAAGCAGGACGACAACGGCTGGACCCCGAGAGCTCTAGCTGAACAACAAGGCCATGACGACATACTACTACTCTTCAAATCGCGGAAGGTGCCGATCCATCAAGTCCCAAACACCAGGGTGGCACCTACGCCGATAGCAAGGATCAGCAGCGAGCCCTCGATGAAGAACATGAGCCATGAAGACGCCGATCTGCATAGCCGAGTTCTTCCCGAGAAGCTCCGCAGGAAGAGGGTCACCTTCGAGAACTCCCTCTTCGGCGTCATCTCCTCGTCGCATGCTCAGAGGGAGACTGACCACCTGCTCTCCTCGAGGGGCCTCGCGGCAACAGCCACTCCGATTGGCAACCGCGACTCGATCATTAGGGTGACAATCAGCTGCCCCGAGAAGGAGAACACTGCTGGGAAGCTCGTGCTCCTACCTCAGACACTGAACAAGCTTCTTGAACTAGGCGCCAAGAAGTTCGACTTCGTGTCTACCAAGGTTTTGACGGTCGAGGGTGCCGAGGTTGATGAGGTGGAACTTATCAGAGATGGTGATCATCTTGTCCTTGTCAGTGACGACTGGGATGCCGAGAAAATGAAATGCAAGAACTAGGGAGGGAAGTGTGTGTGTTGGTTTACTGTAAATTTCAAGGGATAGGTAGAATTAACTGTCGGTAGTATTTGTTACCGGCAATAATGATTGTGAAACTACGCGCGTGTGGTAAAGATGCAGTAGTACAAGACGAGGATTTATATATGTTTAGGTCCCTTCAAGAGATTAATATCCTACGTCTTGTTTGTGAATGTATTATGTATATTGATCATTTGTATGTAATGATAATTGTGTTCTAAGTTTTGATAACTTGTATGCATATGGTTGATGGTCATGCCCTTGAGGACCTCCTAAGTCCTAACCTCCCCTTATACACTGAAAGATATGATTACAAGCCGGAAACCTTGCCGAGTAAGTTAAGGTATACTATTTACTTATAATACAAACTATTAACCTTAACCAAAAGGTAATATATCATTTTCTTATGTTGCGCTGTACTATACAAGTTACTCTATATAGCTAGCCTATCTCATTTCTTAGTCAGGTAGATAGATAAGTCCATCTTGATAATACTCAATCTCATATTCCCAATATTTCCCATGTGACACAATCCAATGGTTAACAGGGAATGGTAATCGTTGAAAGTATATAAGCACAACCATTTGAAATTGTTACAGCTAGTTTGGAAGTTCCCTCTTATTTTGAAGTTCTAACAAAGTTTCCGTGCTTCATTTTACTACTCTGATCTTCATACACTGATCTTTACTCATGGAATCGTCCTTCAGTTGGAACTAAAAAGTAATTGTACTGACGATGTAAGGACAGTGCCCGCGTCGCCTAGGGCGGTGGCTCAGGCGAAACCCTAGTCACCCTAGCTACCGCTGCCCCTCTCCCTCTCCTCCCC
>KE371501.1:10403-21629 GCA_000418225.1 Zizania latifolia | reverse complement strand
CCCCCTTTTTCCTTGTTGGCACGATCGTCGGAGGAGTACTCCCGTGGAGGCTCGGCGCATCAGGGGCCGACGGCGGTGGGCGGCCACATAGGCGAGGGCGTGCGGCGTTCAATTATGGTGGCAAGGCGTCGGCACGCGGTAGCTAGGCCGTCTAAATCTGTGGAGGCGGGCTGGTAGGAGGCTCGGTGAGTTGGGGGCCATCGTCGGCAGGCGACGGCCCAGGTGGCAGCCAGGCATCGGTGCGCGGCACCCTGGTGACGACGGGCAGTGGCCCAGACGGGGGCGCCCGGTGGCCTGGCATTCAGATGCGATGACCAGGCATCAAAGGAGAAGTCCCATGGTGGCTCAGCGCGTCGGGGGCCGTCGTCAGCAGGCGGTGGCCCATGCGGGGGCGCGCGGTGGCCAGGCGTTTGTTTGCGGCGGCATGTAGGCCTGGGCATTCGGTTTAATCGATTTCATCGGTTCGGTTTTTTGGTTTTTATAAAGTTTGGTTTTTAGACATTAGAAACTAAATAGCTTGTTAAATTTGTCCAAACCGAACTAAAAAAACCAAAAAAATTTGGTTTGGTTTTTTCGGTTTACCGAATAAAGGACAGTGGCGTACTACGTCTTGGGCCGAAGACTACTGTGTACCAGTGCTGGTGTGAGAGCAGGTTGTGGACACGAGGTGGCGAAGACCTAAGTGACGTGAAGTGGGCTGGGCCCTAAGTGGCAGACTTCAGAAATCAAGCAATTGAAACATCGAAGGCAATTGAAACTTGAGTAGCGATGCAATGCCTGGGCCCAACGTGAGTACCGATGCAATGCTAGCCCTAGTTACTTGTTAATATGAGGGTTCGGTTTGGTCTGCGGTTTTTTCGATTTTCTAAAGGCAAAAACCGAACCGAGCACCGAACTTTGCCAAAATAACAACCGATTTTTTTTGAAAAAACCAAAATTAGGGGTTTTTCGATTCGGTTCGGTTCAGTTTTCGGTGATTTTGTGCCCACCCCTAGCGGCATGGCGTCGGCGTGCGGTGGCCTGGCCGTCCAGATCTACGGAGGCGAGGCGCGTCGAGGGCTATTGTTGATGGGCAGTGGCCTAGGTGGGGCACACGGTGGTTGATCTGTGGAGGCGAGGAGCATCGAGGGCCATCGTCGACGGGCAACAGCCTAGGTGGGGATGTGCAATGGCTAGGCGTCGGTGCACGGTGTCCTGGTGTTGGCGGGCGGCACAGCCTAGCGGGGGGTTGGTAGGGCAAGGCCTTGGGCGTTGACTCGGGGAGGTGCTTCGAAGCCGTGGTGTGCGCGGTGGCCTTCGGCTGCGATTGAAGTTGGAAGGTTGGCGGTAGCCAATTCCTCTTCCGTTGGCTGTTTTGGCTGTTTCGATGTGGTGTAGCATGGTTGGTGCGTCTGGCAGTGTCTCTTCGGTGCGGTGGCCGCCTCTTCCATATTCATCTCCTCCCTTCCCTTGGGTCTCCTCTCCTTCTTTGGCCGCCTTCCCTCTCGGTTGTGTGGTGCTCCTTGGGTTTGGCGGTTGATGGTTCTGGGAGTTGCGCTCCTCGTCTGTTGTTGCTGTAGTTGTGTGGGAGCATTTTTGTTTTTTTCCTGATTAATCTTATAATTTTTCTTCGTCTTTATTAATACAATTCTCCACACTGTCTTGTGTGTGATTGTTCAAAAAAAACTATACTGACGATGTGTGTTTCTAAAACACGGTATGTTCTTGGCTAGACTAGATGAACATCAGAAAGGTTGTGCGTTGGAATTTCTTCGCCTGAGTGAAACTGCTCTCCCCAATTTCTTGTTGTGCAGTTTTTGTGTAATTTAAATTATTGTATCTCTAGTTTGTCAAAACTGAAGTATGGTATTTAGACCCCGTTTGGCACAACTTGAGATTCAGAATATTTTAGAACTGGTCCAACCTAGCTCTTTTAAATCTTGGATCTAGAGCTGTGGATGGATTGATGATATTTAGTTGAGTAATCTAGTTTTTATTTTAGACTAAAAATAAAAATTTAAACTATTTTATTATATTATACAAACTCTAGATCTAACATGAATCTCGAAGTTAGAGCCATACCAAACTATGGCTGTGTTTGGTTTAGCTTTTTCAACCAGCTTCTTAGGCAGGAAGCTAGAAGCTGAACCAAATAGGTCCAAGGGCCAACCAGCGTTTTTAAAAGTTATAGCTTTTTCGTAGTACAAACTGAAAGCTGAGGGACCCCAACTTTTACAGCTTCTCAGTTCAACTTTGAATGAAAATTACCCACCGTGTCATTACAACGTACTGGTTCGTGTAAAATTTGAAAAGATAAAATTTTAGTAAAATTTATCATTTTAGTGTAATCAAAAAATATATAATTTTAGTATAAATATTACAAAATTTCATGATTACAATGATTTACATGCAAAATTACATATTAATAATGTAATCAAACATCAGGAGCTACTAAAATAAAAATCCACAGCTATTCCAACCAAATAGTTTCTCAGCTTTTCCACAGCTCACAACAGCTTTTTCACAGCTCACAGCTCACAGCAGCTTTTTCAGAATCTACAGCTCAACTAAGCACACCCTATGCCCTACTATGCTTCTGTAGCTAAGGGCATCTCCAAGAGAGACTCCAACTTGATGGGTAGCAGAGATCATGGCTGTGACTAGAATAGTTACCACGTTTTTAATCTTTTCATCGATCGGCGGTTTACGGTAAGTAGAATGTAACCAGACTGTCATTGGCCTCGACAGAAGCATACTGCGCGGGCCCATTTCGATGGTCATGCTAGCCAACCTCATCGGCCTGCTCTCGGACTTCACTATCTTTCTTCCCCTCTTCGCCTAACCAGCTCTCCGATCTGGGGAGGAGTTGAGGCAGGATAGGTAGGCGGAGGCTCCTACCTAGGTAGAAGATGGAGGCGCGGCGAGGAAGAGGGGGGCGTCGGCCACGGTAGGTGGATCTCCGGCGACAAGCCACCACGAGGTTGATGGCTTGGAGCCGAACATCAAACTGTTCATGCTAGATCCAATGTCCACAATTTCTCCCCCATAATTTTGCACAAAACACCCCTATTTGTATCCCTATGAATTTTAGCTACCCAGAGCACCGATTGAACCCATCGGCGCAGTCTCTTTCCACCACCAAATCAGTGTCGCATGCTAGCACATTAAGAGCAATCCCAACCCTTCACATAGGATGGTGTCTTAGGTATTTATTATGTTACCATGTAGAAAAGAATCTGACGTGACAAGAAAATTAAAGAATAGAGAATAAAAATAAAGAAACCATGTCTTGAGCAAGACACCATGTCGTTACAACATCCAAGGCGATGATAAAAAGAGATTGGATGAGAGGGGGAGAGAGAAAGAAGCGAGAAGCGAGGGGTATAGAAAAATTTACTACGAGTCTACAGTAAGAAATCAAGGTTTAAAATATGGTTTCTATAGATAGTATCTCGCTGGCATGACAAGATAGAACGTCATCTAAGAAATCATGGATTGAGACTACTCTAATGCTGTTTGCAGCTCCAGTTTCTCTATCAAACTTAGCCATACCATTTTTGTAATTAATTCAATTGAAGGGCTTTTCTTTTTCAGGCCAGGCTCAAATTATTTGGCACCTAAACTTGGGTTAGGTGCTTACCAAATAAGCACACTCTGGACAAACAGCATAAATCAGCACTAAAGCTGTTATATCCTAATCTATGATTTGGCGTCATATTGGAATTGGATAGAGGGACAGCTAAGAAAAGATTGTGCCCACTAAAACTGGTTGGTGGTAGGGGAGACTCGTGCCACTCATCTCATCGTGTTATAGGATCTCTCGTCTTTCTAAGGACATCGAAATCAATTATAGTGCAACTGTTATTAAGATTGAGCTTTTTAGTTGATCCAATTGGTCCTGTGTTTAAAGGCCTCCACAGATGGAGTTGGATCATAGTATGGCGATGAATTTCGTATCTAAAAAAATGATGCAACCATGAGTACTAGAGCAGAGTTTTATCACTTTATGGAGCCTTGAGTCCACTAAGCATTGCACCAATGGGTCACTTACTTAACAGCAAAGAGAAATGTCACAGTAAAGCAGGTTAACAAGAAAAGAATTTCAGAAAGAATACATGGAACATCCTTTTCAGAGTAAAATCAGCAATGACGGCTAACAAGGCATGTCTATACATCTATGTAGCAGGAAAGCATGCCGCATCGATTTTCCATTTGAAAATCGCTTCGATCTCGCGAATGGAAGCTATCGTGTGGAGTGTGTGAGATGTCATTTGGTATAGGTCAAGAGCATCCCGATTGTCGATGTATTATTACCATTACCATTAGCCTTTTTGTTCTTAATCGGCGTACCTAATGATCAGGCAAACCTTGCAAAATGGCAGGCTACGTGCAAATATTCATAACATGGCGAACGGTCTCCCCGCTAAAAATGTTTAAACCAGCAGCTAATTGGATTACTTGATGATCTGCAGATGAAACCAATAGGGCGTTCATCAGTAAAGAATTCAGGATAGATGGATTCAACAATGGCAGTTCCCAAAAACATAGACCCTTTTGATTTCGTTTCTTCTCTCTGTTTTTTTTCTTTTGCATCACTGTTATATCTCTATCTCTACTATATTAAAGAGGGAGAGTTTTTGGTCCGTCCGCTCGCTCCCCTCCCTCCCTCTCCGCGCGCAACTGCCGCTCCCCCTCTCTCCCTCCCTCCCTCCCTCCCTCTCCGCGCCACAGATTTGGCCCCGGCGGTCGCTACTGGGCCGCCTCTGGCCACTTCCTCGCGTCGCCTACCACTTCCCCAAGCCGCCGTTGTCTCCTTCCGTGCCGCCCGCCGTGGCCGCCCCTCCCCGCGTGACTGGCGTGGCCGCCCCACGGCCTGCCGGAGGCTAGAGCTCCCGCGCCACCACTTCCATGAGTCGCTGCCTTCTCATGTCTTCGTCGTCTCCCCTGACTCGCGCACTCCCATCACCCACCGGAGAGGGCAAGAAAGATTGGAGGGAAGAGACCGCACCGGCGTGGTCCGCCCCTGGGGATTCCCCGGCTGGAAGAACGCCGCAGCCGCTGGTTAATCTCCAGCCACCAGGGGTCCAGCCGAGGTATGCATCTGCCACTTATTTCTCTGTATTCTGTGTGCGGCAATGCCTTCTTGTTGATGTCTGAGTCCCAGAGTGAATCAGAAATCCATGGCGATAATTTATTGAGATTCATGTGTATTCATGATCTCCAAAACGTTGTGCGCAGGTTGAATTTCTCCAGTCTGATTGCAATTTTCTCACTCGTCTGACATATTTTGTTGGTAAACTCAACATACTGCATACCATGCTGTGTATATACTACTATAATTACATTTAAATATGCTAAAAAATCCTTATGAAATTATAAAAAAAATAGAGCTTTATTTTTTATTCATATGATTGCTCAAAGAAAATGTTGATGCATATGACTCCTCCAAAAAAGTAGATGAAACTAATGTTACACCCAAGTGGGCATTGGGCAATACCAGGCTAGGTCGTGTGATCATACAGCCAATCTTGGCAAGTAGCATATAGTGCTAATTGCAAGCTTTAAGCCTTGTAGCTTGGATCTGGCATGTTTCATGATTGACTGTGCACTAATATGGACTTAAACAGGCTTGAGGTAACATGGGCACATGGCCACATGAATATAAAAGTAATTAGTCTTCAAAAGAATATACAAACAAGTAAACAACTAGGCAATTATGGGCATTTGCTCGTAATGTTCATGTCTAGAGGTAGAGCATGCATAGCCTTATGACACATTATATATCAGTTTTACTGTAAAATCGTAAAGGAAAGCAATTGACATCGCTAATACATATATTTCATAATTCATGTGGTTGGGCAATGTATATTTTCATCACAAAGGCAACAATGCTGACATCACACTGCTTGGGACAATATTCTGCTATGGAGCCACAGGGGCTGGGAAGACCTACACAATGCTTAGGACGATGGAAAGCCCCGGCGTAATGGTGCTTGCTATCAAGGATTTGTTCTCGAAGGTGAGACAGAGAAGCCATGACGGCAGCCACTCAATCCAGCTCTCCTACCTCGAGGTTTACAATGAGACAGTGAGGGACTTGCTGTCTCCTGGTAGACCCCTCCTCCTGAGAGAAGATGAGCAGGTCAGTGATCTTTTAACCATAGTGAGCTATGAAAGTTTTTGTTCCGTGAATTTAATTTTCTACTGATGAGTAGTATTAGCTCATACAATGAATCCAATGATGTTGTTCTCCAAAAGAGTATAACAACTGAGTATTTTGATGTGCATGTTTTATTCACACTTAATGGTATGGTAGGCTTCGTACAGCTAGCATTCTAACCGAAGAACATTTTTTGGTCCAGAGAACTGTTGCCGCTGGTCTTACTCACTATAGAGCATACTCCACAGATGAAGTAATATGTTCTTTCTTAGACATTACAAGCTTATAGTGTTCTTCACACTGAATGATGGAAATGATCTTAAATTCTTACTTAACATATTGTTGTGTCACAGGTAATGAAACTACTTCAGCAGGGAAACAAGAATACAACTGAACCAACTCGAGTGAATGAGACCTCATCACGCTCCCATGCAATACTGCAGGTACAGTTCTAACCGTTCACCTCTTCTAAAGGACATGATCCCACAAGTTGGATTGGTGTAAAACCTTTGAACATCTTCAGGTTATTGTGGAATATAGATCCATGGATGGGGGTAGCATTGTGACGCGAGTTGGCAAGCTCTCTCATTGATCTTGCGAGTTAAAAGTAAGGTTAGCTTGAAACAGTCTATGTAAATTATAGCAGGCCATTTTAAGGTTTATTGTTGGGTATAGGTTTTCCCTTACAGATGTATCAATAAGTTGATGACCATCTTTGTTTCTATCAAGTTGGCCTTCTGGATGACTGGATCCTTTTGTCTTATGTACTCATGGTATGTTTTGATTTGAGGGGTTGTCCTAGGAATTTAGTCTAGGCACTAATCTTTACCCTTGGTGCTTAATTAACTGAGGACTATTGCATCTCAATATGTTTTGATATGTTATTAACATTCTTTGTGAACTATCTTGCAAACATGATGTGTGTTTTGTCCATTGGGGTAGCTGAATTAGCTGACTATGTTTAGCATCACATTTTATCTATCTGTTTTGTAATTATCAGCTTTGTAATTATTTTTGAATGAAAGATTCCTCTTTTATTGATGTCCTTTGTCTGTGGGTAGCCTCATATTCCATTGCCTTGTTTATCTCTGGTACTAACTTTTGTTTTTCATTCTACATTTGTTATGCTGTATTCAATTGATATAGTGTTCTGTTAGTTTTGTTTTGAACCATCTCAATGCTGGTCTTTGTTGATGAAATATATTTATAACAGTTATTTTTTAAAAATGGATGTCTGTCTGGGTAATTGTATAATTGAATATCCTCTGTCTGTCTTTGTTGAATGTCAGTTTAGGTTGAGCAGTTAGAACAGGAGCTGTCTGATCTAAGGCAAGCTCTATTAGATAAGTTCACAGGAGCAAGCAATGCTTCAGGTGTAGTTGCCACTCATATGTTGCTCTAATAAAACTTGTTACTATTACGTCCTTTACTACTGTGGTTTATTGGTTTTAGACAAGAATATATCACATTACTAAGCGTGTTTGATTAAATGTTACGCTCTAAATGGAACTTTATCATTAGGAATAAGACTCCGTTGCAAAACACGGGTATCTTACTAGTGTTATATGAATCCATTCTTGGCCCCTAGTATTGCACTATTGCATTAGGACAAAGCAACCGGAGCAACAGGAATCTTCTTTGCTCCTGCAACTGCAACTCAATTGCAAAAAAAAAAAAAGGGAAAAATTGATCATTTTCTGCTTTCGAGATGTTTTTCTTGATTATGATATCACTATTGAGACTAAAATGTAGAACTATCTGTGTTAATGAATATAGATCTGAATAAAAAAATGTTAAACCATTTTTTAATAGTGGTAAATTATCAAATCTCATAAAGAAGAGAGATGATGGTCAAGATTTTAGCAAGTTTGTCGATAAAATGATCCCTATTCGTTGTTGGAATTTTTTTTGAAATAATATATTTTTTTAAAACAAATTTCAATTTTGGTACACGAATTTGAAAAATTGCAAATTTGGCCTTTTGTCGGCACTTCATCGGTCGATCTAGGCCAATCGGCCTAGATCGGGGTCCTGTCGGTGGTTCATCTGTCGATCGGCCTAGATCGGCACATGGTCTGTCGATCTAGGATAAACCGGTCTAAATCGCCAGATGAACCAATTATAATGCCCTGCAACATATTGCAACTAGCCTATCTAGCTTAGTTGATGGAGCGTAAGGCTTTAAACCTTCTGGTCGTGGGTTCGAGCCCCACAGGGACGATTTTTTTTTATAAAATTTGCTAAGGATTGCTTGTGTTATATTATAAAAAAACTACAAAATTTGCCAACCGTGACGGTCGAACCCACGACCTTAGGTGTAAGAATCTTACACTCTGTCAAATGAGCTAGACAGATTGATTAAAAAATGCTACATGACATTATAATTGGTTCATCCGGCGATTTAGGCCGGTTTATCCTGGATCGGCTGACCATGTGCCGATCGGCCTAGATCGGCCGATGAAGTGCTGATCTAGGGCCTCGATCTAGGCCGATCGGCCTAGATCGGCACTTGAAGTGCCGACAGAAGACTAAATTTGCAATTTTTTTAAATTCGTGTATCAAAACTGAAATTTGTTTTAAAAAATGTATTATTTCAAAAAAAAAATTCTTCGCCGTTGTCTCATCAGTGGGGCCGGCAGAGGAATCGGGTTGGGCCTTGGGGCAGCATGGCCTGCCCAAACACAAAGGCCCTCGCTCTGCGATCTGTAATACTAGTAAACGTACGTCGCATTGATAGAGATGCAGCATCAGGCGTACAAAAAGATGAAATGTCTGGCAAACACGAACTGTCCTCTGATTTATTTTGAGGGGAAAATAGCCTCTGAAGTCTGAAGATACCGGGTAGCATGCGGTCTAACGACAACTGATCACGGGTCAGGTCAACAGTGTAACCAATTTAAATTTGAAGAAACCATCTGGGCCCGAGCCCAATCCAACACCAATTCGTAGACGTCTTTTATTTCTCAGACCCTTCTCCGAATCCGTGGGCGGCTGCGGCACCACCGGCCCACCGCCAGTTCACCGTCTCCCCCGAGGTGGACACACAAACGAGCTGTATTTTTGCCAGTGGCATCGCGCGCACGAGGCCGGAAAGTACCGAGGTTAATAGGCCATACAAAAATACCGGCGCCGCGGAGGCGTTGCTGGAATTGCCTTGCAACTCACCTGATCTCAGCTTACGGCCTGCCCGCGTCTGACGCGCACATGGCGGCGTGCGTGGCCGGCCGGTGAGCCGGCTTGACGGTCGGGCTGTGTCGCGTACGCCCACGACGGCCGGTGCCCGGCGGCCTGGCTGACCAAGTCGTGATGGGACGCCACAACAAGCGTGCGTGATGGCCCGGCATATTCCAACGGTGGATGTTTGTTTTCCGCCTGCAGCAGTGCGGAGTAGGCGAACGCCGGGGGAATGTTCCGTTGTTCCGCGCCCATCTCGAAACTACACAAGCAGATCGGCACAGGCACATGTCTGGCCGTCATGCAGTGGCCGCTGGGCACAGTCGATAGGGCAGAACAGAGCGCTCCGCCACACTTCGACATCATCGACATTCACTCACAGCAAAAGTGCAAACCACAGCCGTTCTCTGACTTGTCCACGAAATGCGAAAGGGGTCTTGTGAGGAGTTGGCTTAGGAAGGTCTGGAGAAGGATCTTGTGGGCACTATGTTGAGAGGAAATGTGGAATCAAGAAAGAGGGGATCAATCAGACCACACGAGCAAGTCGTACTAGGCTAGCTGGAGTATTTGGTTTCAAAAACACGAGGCCCCTTGCGGTCAAATACGACCGTCAGGCCACCGATTTAAAACGTTTCTGAAAACGACGTACGCCTCAAATAAAAAAGGTCCAAAACAACATCTCATCAGACAAAACAGGAGGAAACAGAATCCCCATGGCTTGTTCTAGGACTGCTACTTCATACTACTACAGTTACACTGAATCGTAGACGGTATAAGATGGCGCAGCAGGCTGCTGGGAAAGGCTGGATTTAATTTGTACAAAACTATGGTCGACACGAGCAATAGCAGTTTGATGCGATCTCGATAAAACAAATGAATGCGGTTTCTTCCCAATGGCATGACTCACTGATTCATATAGACCGACAAGCCATGTTTGCACGCTCATCACGCATAATGATAGTAATTTGATATGAGTATTATTAATGTTGGGATAGCTGATCATATATGTAAATATAGTCCGTCCGATAATCAATGAATGATGTCCAAGCAGTCGAACAAAATTTGGGTAATTTTCTATCCTTTGAAATTTTGAGTGTATATGAATATGCTGCTGACTACTCCACTTAAACAAATACACTTTAGAGAACGAGAACTATACATAAATGATCAGTCGAAAATTCTTTGTTCGTCATTCTAAACTTTATTAAACAAATACAAGTCCCAAACTGCCCTTCGCTCCTCTCCTCAAACCTACCAACCACGGAAAAAACTGTAGCTTTCTCAGTGTTTTCAAGTTTCAACAAAGAACAAACAAAAAAACATGAGATTTTAACGTGGAAGTTTGTAAACAAAAAGCTCCTCTTGTAGTATTCTGCGCAGATGACAAAACTACAACCGGCGAGGCACGCCGCCGCCGCCGCCGCCGTCTCGTTCCGAGCACCCACCAACCCTCCATACGGCCCCACGAACCAACGGCCAGGATCGTCCGGGCCCCACAACCAACGGCCGATCTCGTCAGACTCGTTAGTGCGCGATCTCTTTTATTACTCCCGATTCCCGAAGCCCCGACCTACTTCTTCTTCCCTCCCTCCGTTCTCCTCTCCCCAATTCGCGTATCGGAGTTTTGGAGAGTGCAGCGGCGGAGCAGAGCGGAGCGCCGCCCACCCATGGAGTCGCTCGCGCTCCTCCAGGCCAAGCCCGGTGGCCACCCTCTCCGCGCCGCCGGGCTCCGCCTCCCCCTTCCGCTCCTGCGATCCGCACGTGCCTCCCTCCCGACCGCCTCCATCGCAAAGCCCGCGCTCCAATCCCCACTCCTCGCTTCCAGAAGCGGCCCCTCCTCGCGGGACGCCGTCCTGGGATATGGGTTGTTGAAACGGAGGAGCGGTGGGGTTTCCTGCAGCGCGCAGCCTGCG
>KE371500.1:23708-34152 GCA_000418225.1 Zizania latifolia | reverse complement strand
TATACAAAACAAAATAAATTTTGGTCCTAGGTTATATACAAACCAGAGTTTAATTTCAAACTTAAATTGTGTGTTACCACGGTAATCGTTTCTATTATAAAAAATTCAGGCTGATAATCAATTGCTACCGCCTCATGAGACGTCGAAAACTGCTGTAACCGACGATTTTAAGAACACTACTGTAGCTTGCATGTACAGTGAAGATGTTATCTAGTAGTATCCCTGGAACTCAGGGCCCGGCCGGGATAGAAGCTGCTGGCTGCAGCTAGCTGATGAGCGCGCGGCGCCCGCACGTGCAGCCCGTGCCGCACCCCCGGACTTCGAGGGCTCCTGCCTGCCTCCCTCGCTCCACGTCGCCATCGACGACGCTAATATTCCTCCCAGGCCACACGCTGCATCCAAAGCTCTTAGCTAACACACACGTACGCTCATTCACCACATATTTTTGCCTGCAGCCTACCTATTACAGTGGCGCGTTGCCGTCTCGATCGACCTGCATGCGTGGACATATATCCGTGATCCTTCCATCTTTTCCGGCCGGCCGGCGGCTAGCTAGCTGCATGCGTTCACGCGTGCATGCAATATCGACCGACCGGCCGGCCGGCCGGCATGGAGAGCGAGGGTGTCATCACGTCGGCACCGGCGATGACATGGTGACGCACAGTGCACAGCCGGAGACCTAGCTAGCTAGCTGGATGGATATGATGTGATAGATAGATATACTTGTTTGGGACGATGCCACCGTCTGCATCAGGCAAACAATGCATCGTGTGAGGTGATGGCCCGTTTCTCAGGTTGAACATTAATGTATGACAGTTGTAACGTCCATCTTTGTAATATCGTAGACATTTACATTTAAATATATTTTCTATAATTTTTTAAATACTTTTTGTCTTTCTTGAATTTATCGTAATTCCTGGACTCCGTTTGTTGAGAGGTGTATATATTGATGTGGAGTTGTACTTACTTTTCTCTTGAATTTGTCATAATTCTTGATCTCTGTTTAATTATATTAGGTTTAGACTTTGGCATAAAACATGTGCCCTCACCATCGACTACCGGATGAAGTACACCTTTTTACAGGACCAATTAACAATATACCGTGAAATTAAATGAAATGTGGCACTAAACAAATTACAAATTAAAAGCATTCTCCTGTGTTTTAAATTAAGTTGATCCATTTATCATATGCATGACCTAATTTAGTGACAGGCCGATCGAGCGCGATAGCTGTGATATCTTTGAAAGTCAAAGGTATGTTTTTGGGATAATCCTAATTCACAAGAAGGTCAAATCTCAGGTCTGAATATAATTAATTGTCATCGTGTCACGCCAACCGCAATGTTTGAACAATAGCTAGATCTCTGCTTGGGATAAGTAAATAATTATGATGTGTGGTAACCAATGCAAAATTTGAGTCGCACTTTAAACAATAACAAATCCGTAGCCTATTGGAATAAAACAATGAACAACACGTAGGGAATAGAAGAGATCGAATAGAAATGGAATAAGGAATAATGCATGGAATAATGCATGGTTTAATTCCATGACTCCCACACGAGTGGTCAAAGGGTGATCTAAAGTTGTTTTGTTTTATTAACTGAAACTTTACACATGCATGGACCATGTAATTAATACTAAACTTCTCCTTTCAACGAACAATCCAAACCTAGCTACTTGGCTATATATCTTTGTCAGTGACACAGTACAATAAATTAATTAAGCAAGCTTCAAGAAAAGATAATTAGTGTAGTAATTATAAAGCAGTACTATTTTGCAGATGGAGACATGTCATTGCTCTTTATGAGGCCATTTTTGTGGCAGGTGCGTCCCCTGGTCCAAAGACAATGCTCCTTCTTTCCTTTAGTCCTTCCAAAACCGGCCATGACCAATGCAAACACACTGTCACTGCACTGACCAAGAATCATAATTCACAGCTAATCTCCATTCCTTCACATGCCATACTTTATATAATAGCCCAGGTCATGTCCTTTGGTGAGCATCATCTCAAATTAGATTATCCCAAGTTCCCAAACCCTAGCTATCTCTTCTGGCCATCAATCCCATCTTCCTCTCCTTTATAAGTTATAACTCAGACATCTCATCTAGTGTAGTGCAACATCACAAACACAACCTGGCCTTCCATTCCCATCTTGGATTTCCTTCCTGTCTCTAGCTACACTGCCTGTTATTGCTCCCAAAGCTGAGCAAAACCAAGCAAAGAAAGCTGTAGTTCGTGTGCCTTTCCAAGGTATGGATTTGCATGGATGCATATGCATAATGTTCTTTTATTTTGTCAAGTGATAAACTTATACAAGACGACTAAGCTAGTAGCTAGGTTGATACTGTTGAATCCATGAACTCGTTTCGATCTGATGCATTGTGGCTATTTCTCAGATATATGCAAGGAAGAATGCATCCAAATGGTGGCGCATCATCGCTAACTGTGCCCCCGGGCTTCCGGTTCCACCCGACCGACGAGGAGCTGCTCTACTACTACCTGAGGAAGAAGGTTGCTTATGAGGCCATTGATCTTGATGTCATTAGGGAGATTGACCTCAACAAGCTCGAGCCCTGGGATCTCAAAGGTATGCTTGCTAATTAACGGAGCCATGAATGCATGCCATGTAGTACTACAAATTGAGGAGAAATGCATTGCTAGCTAGGTCAAATCCAGTACAAGATCGATGTGTATTAACATATATATGGTTCATTGATCGATGCAGATCGGTGCAGGATTGGGACGGGGCCGCAGGAGGAGTGGTACTTCTTCAGCCACAAGGACAAGAAGTACCCGACGGGGACGAGGACGAATCGGGCCACGGCGGCCGGGTTCTGGAAGGCGACCGGCCGGGACAAGGTCGTCTTCCTCGGCAACGGCGGCGGCGGTAGGAAGATTGGGCAGAGGAAGACTCTGGTGTTCTACACAGGCAGGGCGCCGCACGGCAAGAAGACCGACTGGATCATGCACGAGTACCGCCTCGACGACGACAATGTCGACGTCCAGGTAAGCTAGCTAGCTAGCTTTGATCTCAAGTAGAAGTATTAATCGATCTCAGGTTCGTTGACTAATGGTGGTGGTTGAAATGTGGGGTGTGGATGCAGGAGGAAGGGTGGGTGGTATGTAGGGTTTTCAAGAAGAACAGCATACTTCAGAGGGGCTTCGACCAGCCGGAGGACGTGGCAGCAACGGCTGCCGACGACGACGAGCTCCGGTACCATCTCCACGGCACCGCGCACGGCATGACGACGCCGGCGGTGGTCGACCAGAAACACGTCCTCCAACAGCAGCTCACGCATGTCGGCGTCGGCGGCGGCTTCTTCCCGGCCGCCTTCGACGCCTCCATGCACCTGCCGCAGCTCACCAGCGCCGACGCGCCGGCACCGTGCGGCGGCCATGCTGCGTACTCCACCATGAACCCGTTCGACGCCGTCGGCTGCTCGCCGAACCTCACGAAGATGACTGCGTCCGTGGGCAGCACCGGCGAGATGCTGAATATTAGCGGCGGCGCCGCCGCCGACTGGTCGATCCTGGACAAGCTGCTGAACTCGCACCAGAACTTGGACCAGCTCTTCCATGGCAAAGCTGGGGCAGCATCGCATCAGCAGCAGCAGCATCTGATTGACATTGGCGCCTCTTCGCTGCAGAGGTCGTTGCCATTCCATTACCTCGGGTTGGAACGCGCGGATCTTTTCAAGTTTCCGATGTAGAACACGATGTAGCAGATCATATCTCTGCCTTCTTAAGCTGGAAAAATCTTGTATTTTTGTCAAATTATTAGTTTGATATGCTTAATTAACCTCGGCCGGAGTTCTTCTACTGCATCCTATCCCTCGAAGTGTGTGTATACAAGCTAAACCTCATTCAGAATGCGGTATGTACCTTTTGATGTTTAATTCAAGTTTGTACGTCGTCACAAAGAATGCAAGTTTGTCACGGGCGCTGGGTGGAAGATTCCATCTCAACGGCGATTTAAGATCCTCTAAAGTCAGGGAAAGTTCGATATCATAGAGCAGTCGAGGATCTCAATTGTTTTGTTAGGATTCGACGGTGTGTGACGGGACTCTGTGATGGTCGTAGCCTACTTCGCAGTGATCGAGGTAGGGTTCGCACTGTTGAATGCCAGCGGAACGGTTGGGATTGCTGACTGTCTATCGAGCCTGACGTCATAGAGGATCCGCTTCCCTCGTGGATGCAAACAAAATATGTATTTTGAACATTTGCAAATTAGATAATTTGTCTATAACTAAATTGTTAATTTGCCCGTTTTCGTTGGTTTTCACATGTGGAAGATACGTGTGCCTGACTAGCTAGCTAAATGCCTAAATCAGACGCAAGCTCTCCTTAGACGGATTTCTCCTTTTTCTCGAATTAAGGGCTTGCATTTTCATCTAAGGGTATACGGAAATCCTTGAAACTTAAGCGAAATCCGAACGAAAATCTTGAATTTATCTGAAACCTACTGAAATACCGATTAATTTGTGTTTTTGCACCCATTTAAAAAGCTCGAAATTCAAGCGAATTTATAAACCCTCGTGACTCTAATCCCTCAAATAGGCCCAACATTAATTTGTCTGTCGATGGAAGGCCCGGCCCAACATGATATTTTCTGGACTGTTAACAGCCCGTCAAGGTATTAATTAATTGTCCTGAACATCACTGACAAGCTTATCAATTCCGTTCCAGTATTGATCGGAATGGTCGGTATGTACCATTCCATCACTCAAACTGGTACATATTAAGTGGCGTATCATTCCGCTTTCAATACCGATCAATACCAGCAATTCCGGTCCCATACCGGTCCATACCGACCATACCGGATAAAATTATATTTTGAATTTTGTTATATATGTGTTACATATTACTTATACTATGCTATATATTATGTTGTATTTAAGCTATACACTATATTTGAGATATTAATATATTGAAATATACCATATTTGATCATATTAATATATATTTTAAATATTTAAATATTATTTTATTAGATCCTAAAACGGTACACCGGTATTGGCCGATACCGAAATATTCTATTACAAAAGCCAAACCGGAATGAAATTAACAAGCTTGTCGCTGAGGCCCAACTTTCAACTGCTAACAGGCCAGCCAAAGCCCAACATTATACAGGCTCAAACCGAATTATTCTCGGACTAACTAATATAAAATTTTAAAAATTGATGATTTGGCATTCAATATTTTCACCTAGATAACCTATGAGCAGCAAAATTAACAATGTTTTTACACCCATTCTCAAAACAGATGATATTTCAGACATCGGCACAATCTTTTAATCTATATAAATAAAAGTAAAATTTTAAGGTATAACTAAATGATTGTAGATCGTTCATTATTTTTAATCTAACAAAATCTAACGATTCAGATTTAAATAAGATGATATATTACCTCCTTATATTTCCTTCTGTTTTTATATACATATATTGCATGCACAGATCTGATTGCTAGTAATGAGACGATCTAATTAACAAATTAATTGGTGCTAGTGGCTAGTGCAGCGCATGTGAGGAAAGGCCCCTCTGCAAAAGGAATTTCCTTTGCGTTAATCTCAAGCATTACTGCTGCTTTTGCTCTCTCAACTGAAGAACAAAAAAACAAAAGCAGTGCTACCAACTTCTGCGTTGGAAATCTTCGTCTGTTATTTCGAAACTACCCAGCTGACGCGACCTGACTGGATTCGTCGGCACCAAACACGAATTGATTGAAGCTTCTGTTGGGTTGATAAATTGATCAATTGCCTGCTAATCCAATCAGTGCGACTGTTCAGTCAAGGTGGTGACCAGGAGTGCCCCTGCCGAGCAGAAGCTTAATCCTGGTGGTTAATCTGTCAGTTGCCTGAATTAAGTAATTAACTCGAGGTTACATGCATGTACAAAGTCGACATCCAAATTTCGTCTTCAGTTCGTTCGGCACTAAGAGCATATTTGTTTTAGCTAGGATTATAATAATATGATTTATTTTTATAAGCTAAAACAAGCATACTAATTTATTATGCTAGTTTATTATAATCTAGAGTACATACTATAATAATTCAATAAGTTGATCTAACCCAGCTTATTTCTCTAAGCTGAATTATTATAATCCCAAGCGGACATAACCTGCATACTATTCTGTCGGTGAACGAGTACTAAGTAAAAGCTTCTTAACTGTTTTCCATTATGTTCATTCAGAAAAGCTCACTCTTATGATTTTGACAGTATTGTTAGTTGGGGTGAAAGTAGAGCTTTATAACTAAGGAAAATCATTGACAAAAGCGAGCAAAGTGGTCTTCTTTTCTTGTGCTAAAAAGTGGCACACAACACAGTTCAGGGAAGCTGGGAACAGAGCAGCAAAACAGAGTTGGAGATGACACAACCAGAGCAGCAAAAATACATCCAGAAAATAATTAAGAGAGGAGAAAAATATATATAAAAGAGCCAGCTGCAATTAGCACAGAGCTAGCAGAGAGCATGAGTAATACAGTACACAGCAGGAGTGTTTCTACTACTACTCCCAGATAAACACCTTACGTACAAAAAGGAAAAAAAAACAGAGATTAATTCAAAGCAACAAGGAGCTAGCCGTCCTAGATTAATCCTACAACTATTCAGCCACTGATCCTTCCATCCATGGCGGCCATGCATGCAAGGCTAATTCAAAAGAGATTAACGTGCTCTAAACACAATTAACATGGTGATTTGGTTGCAGAGGAAAGGAACTAAGGAAGTGTATCCGTATATATATATATAAGCTCTCTCTGACAGTGAGAAAGATCAGCAGTCGAAGCTGGCGGCGCTCATCTCTGGGTACTCGACGATGCTCTCGAGGCTGGGCCGCCACCCGTCGCCTCCTCCGCCTCCGCCGGCGGGGAGGCCGTCGTCGCGCTTGCGCGCCATCTCCTGGAGCACGTCCTCGAGGCGGCGGTCGCCGGCCTTGAGCTGCGCCATGAGCCACTCCAGCTCGGCCTTGGTCAGCACCATCTTCACCTTCAGCACCGACCCTTCGTCTTCCTCCTCGCCACCTCCGGTTATTCTCCTCCTCGTCACGCCATCCCCGGAGCCGCCGCTGGTCTGGAGGCAGTTGCCCATGCCCGGCTGACGAGCTAGCTCGATCACTCGAGCTTCGGTTGCTGCTGGCCTGCTGCTGCTGGGTGGGTTGGTGCAGGGCAGACGGGCTCTGGAAGAAGGCGAGGGCGTGAGGAGGTAGGGGAGTATATATTTAGTCGTCAGTAGGGTAGAGCTCGTGTGTGAATATGTGGTGCGCGGCAATGGCGATGGCAATGAACAATCCGACTGCGTCGCTGTCTAGGGCACATGGTGGGGACGATGGGTTCGTTTGTTTGGTGCGTCTCGCCCAGCCGGCTTAGCTAGCTAGCTTTAATTTCTTTGTGCTCTTCTATAGCTTGCTAGCTTTTGGGTTTAGATTTAGGGTTATACGAATATATATGTTCAGAATGCACGAACTAAGACTCTTTTAGGTCTAGTTTAACGAGCTGAGATCTCGACTTATCTATATGGAATAGGTCAAGAGTCTGACATACTAAATTAGGTCTTAGAATTGATGAATTTTGAAGGGATTTATGGAAATTAAACTAATTCATGCAGAAAAACTATATAAAATTATAGCGTTTAAAAGAGCCCTAAAATACAAGAACAAATTGCAAGTCATTGTTGTTTGGATGCTCAATTTTATAGGAATTATGCAGGAAGTGTTCTTACTAGACAGTGAACGTACGTTTTGTTTTTTTATTGAATAATAAAATCAGCAAGACATCGGTCGCCGCAGCTAGCTAGCCTCAGCTCAATCATCGATCGACCACATAAAATTTTGCATTCACATATATAATACCAAACCGCAATTAACAACATTCCAAAAGGGACGCATCGAATCACCACACTACGTGTACTACTTACTACCTACGTGCAAACTTTGCCGATGAATGTGTCTGCACGTGAACTCGCTACGGATGGCAACGATCCATCGATCCACTCAAGCATGCAACAACCGTAGTAGAATTTGTATACTTCAAAAAACACTGTGTTATATGTACAGCTTGCATATGTCCAACATGTTGGATATGCACGTAATCTATGTTTATAGAATGATTAGTGACGAGGTAATCTACGTCGTCCATTAATATTTCAGAATTTTCTATAATTGTTTAAGTAACATATAAAAACACAATGAGTTAATTACCATTATGCTACGTGCAGTGCAATGTGCATGATGTTCATGATCCCCTTTTATCTGATTCTGGGACAAAAAAGGACGCGAGATGATTCAGCTAATTTACCACCTAATTAAGTAGAGGTCATCCTAATTAAGTAGATGTCATCAGGAGAAATTGTTTCGAAACAGTAGCAAAGTAATTAATTGGCCGTAAAATCCGGCAAGAAACCCTCTTGGCCGGATGATCACATGGATAAGAACCACACAAACGAACTAGTATGACCGCCACACAAACAAACTCTAGTTTGCTTGATGGATAAGAATCATGGCGAGGTGATGAAACGAACTAGAGGATGATGATCACATGGCAAACGGTTATAGTATATTAGAACCACACAAAGACTTTATTTTTAAAATAAAACTGATAAATTAGTAGTGAAAACAAAAAACAAAAACATTCCTTATTGATAAAACGGTAGCACCGTGAACTGATAGATGCTAGGTATTCAAATAATCACTACCGAAAAACCCAAAATCATCAGTGTCAAAATCTTTACCGAGTGCATTATTTCGAGCACTCGACGAAGATGAGTTTACCGAGTGTTTTTCAAAAAATACTCGGCAAACAATTAAACTCAGCAAAAAGGGGGGTTTGCCGAGTGCCTAAGGGGAATACACTCGGCAAACCCCATGACACTCGGCAAAAAAGAAAAAAAACGGTACTAACAGACGTCGGGACGGCATGTTTGGGCGGCAAATTTTTTTTGGGTTTGCCGAGTGTTTTTTGAAAGACACTCGATAAACCCAAAAATCTATCATTTTGTATGAAAAATTGTTTCGAGCCTATATGATATTTGCAATTTGGTTTTAGTTTCAAAATTTTTGTATACTCAAAATACAACATATATTATTCCATGTAAAAATTTCACATTTTTTTAAGTCAGTTTGATATTTTTAATTTATTAAATGTGTTTCTATGATTTAAATTGAAATAGATGAAATTTGAACTGCAAGTGCCTGAAATAATGAACCAAAAATTATAAAAAAAATCACATTCATGTTTTTGAGTTCATTTTTAGTTCTAATCCACTAAATTGAAAGAAATTTTGAAAAATCTAGGTTGCGACACTCGATCGACAACGTGGAGCTTAATGATTTTTTAATTCTAAAAAAATCAAATGAAGTCTAAAAAATACGAGACCTGTCATGGTGCTATGATATGATACATAGATATTGTGATAAAAAATTAAAAATGTTTCGAGAAATTTTTCACGTGGGATGTTAAGAAACCAGAGATTCTCTTAGGAGAATTAGAGTTTAGAGAAGAAATGAGTTAGGTTTAAAAGCAAATTGATGGTTAAATCTTTATTTGAACTTGAAACTTTTTCTACAATCAAAATGCAACATAACTTATCTCATGTAAAAATTTGGTTTTTTTGGGTCAGTTTACTATTTTTAATTCATTAAGTGTGTTTCTAGGATTTAAATTGAAATCGGTCAAATTTGAACTGCAAGTATATGAAATAATGAACCAAAATTTGTAGAAAATTATATACATGTTTTTAGTCCATTTTTAGACCTTACCCACTAAATGTAAAGAAATTTTGAAAAATCTAGGTTGTGTCACTTGATCGGTAACATGGAGTTTAATGGTTTTTTAATTCTAAAAAAATCAAATGAAGTCTGAAAAACATGAGACTTGTCATGGTGTTATAATATGATATGTAGATGCTGTGATAAAAATTTAAAATTATTTCGAGAAAGTTGTCATGTAGGATGTTAAAATTGTATTTCTAGGATTTAAAATGAAACATCTCAAATTTGAACTGTAAGTACATGAAATAATAAACTTAATTATCAAAAAAAATCATATTCAGATTTTTAAGGCATTAACCACTAAATTTAAAAATATTCACAAAATATGTCAAGGAAAAAAATAAAAAACAATTTTGACAAAATTTTAAAAAATACAAAAATGTTTGCCGAGTGCCAAATTTGAGGCACTCGGCAAACAATTTGAGTTTGCCGAGTGCAAACACTCGGCAAACAAAAGTTTTACTTCCCGCACATTTTTTTTGAATCCGGTGCCATTTTTTTTTTCAAAATTTTCAAACCCCTCTTTAAATATAACCCTCATACCTTCCTCCTACATCCTCCCTCCTCCCTCCTCTGGCCGCCGCCCTTGCCCTCTTCGCCGCCGGCGCCGTGCCTCGCCGCTGTCCCGTTGTCGCCCCGCCTGGTCACGTCACCGCCCCATCACTGCCTCGCCCCATCACG
>KE371499.1:23062-34171 GCA_000418225.1 Zizania latifolia | reverse complement strand
TTTACTCTATAGAAGTTTGACTTATGTGTATGATTGTAACATTTTTTATTAAATACAATAGGCTGATGATTTTCTAGTATGTAAAACCATCAAATTCAACTGATCATCTCAGTTAAAACATGCTACTGACGTTTTGTAAAAATAATGTGCAGCTTTCTGCAACCAATGCCCGAAAACCTCAGGCTTTTGAAAATTATGTCCTTTTATCACTGCATCCATAGATTTTTTATTCTTGTTTATTAACACTTGTTTGGTTATTTTGTCATGTTTGTGTTTGTTAATTTGTATGTCTTGCAGATTGCTACGGATGTTGCTTCACGTGGACTTGATATTCCTGATGTCGAAGTTGTCATTAATTATAGCTTTCCTTTGACCACTGAGGATTATGTCCATAGGATTGGGAGGACTGGTCGTGCGGGCAAGAAAGGTATTGCACATACCTTCTTCACTCAAGGGAACAAGGTACTGGAAATCATGTGCCCATTTTAATCCTTAAAAATTGCAACCTTATGACTTGCACCATGTGTAATGTTATTTCAACCGTACCAGGGACTTGCTGGTGAACTTGTCAATGTTTTGCGGGAGGCTGATCAGGTCGTTCCTCCTGCACTTACAAAATTTGGCACTCATGTCAAGAAAAAGGTTTGTGTTAACTGTGACAAAGATCTTGTCATATTCTCCTCGGCAGTGCTCTGTTCATGTGTGTTGGTATTTACCATAGTAGGTAACTAGGTCTGCATCCTTGAGAAATTACTTAAACGAGAACTTCAGCCTCGTTCTTTGTTATCACTGTGAGAAAGAGCAGTTATTTGCTTATGATATATGCGATTACAGTTATTTGCTTAGTATCTATTTCTTACCTGCGTAATTAATTCTTTAAATGTCGTAACACCTTGCCCCCACTGTAGCAAGTCCTGAAAAAAATGTGCTAGAGTTAGAGCACCTTGCATGACATGAATCTGTGTACAATGACCTTGATCTCATTGCTAAATCATTCGTTTGCAGGAATCAACAGTATATGGATCACATTTCAAGGAAATCACAGCAGATGCTCCAAAATCCACAAAGATCACGTTCGGTGACTCTGATGAGGACTAACAACACTTGCTGTTCTTTTGTTCGTCGCATTTGGAAGTTTTGATACCTGGCAAACCGTGTGAGTAGTCATAGGCAAAAACGTTTGCATGTCCTGAGGGGAGAACCTCTTTGACAGTATCATTGTTGATTTAGGTTAGTTTATTGCCAGTATGTACCGCAGTGTGCTTCAATTCTGGTGGACATGAACAGTATATCACATGTACCAAACATCATCGGCATTTCGTTTATGGTTATGATCTAATAGTCAAAGCAGATGATTTCCTCCCAGTAAAGAAAAGGCTCTTACTCTATCATATCATTAATCA
This sequence comes from Zizania latifolia, assembly GCA_000418225.1. NCBI lineage: Eukaryota > Viridiplantae > Streptophyta > Magnoliopsida > Poales > Poaceae > Zizania > Zizania latifolia. The sequence continues at coordinate 32,768 of KE371499.1, read as the reverse complement.
TTCACAGTCTAATCGTATTTGTGAGTCCTGATTAGAAAAAATGTTTAATCGGTGGAGATCAGCGGTTAACTGTGAACACTCACGAGCTCATCGCTGATTGACGCGAATGTCCTTCTCAGCTGGCCTATCAAGTCTCAAGTCATGACTTAGAGATATGTCAAAAGGCCTCGTCGTCTGGTATAGATTCAGATCTAATTTTTTTTGAGTTGATTTAATCTAGCTCTAAAAAATTTTAGATCTGGAGCTATAAGTAGACTGAGGGTATTTATAGTTGAGTAATCTAATTTTTAATTTGGACCAAAAATAAAAATTTAAACTATTTTATTATATTATATAAATTTTATATTCAGTATAAATCTCGGAGTTAGAGGCGTACCATACCAAACATGTATAATCTATTTCTATCCAGAGCCACCTCTTGTAAAGAAAATAGAAGTCAGTTATGTTTATAAAGCAAACCCACACAAAAGCAGTATAAGAGTTTCCTTTTCAGATGTAGGATGCTCTATAAAGCTTATGCTCACATCTAATAATTAAATTAAGAGAAATTATACGTCTTGCAATTCAGCAATTGTCAAGTGACCGGTTGTACAAATCCATAGAACTCCCTTAAGTCTTCTAAAAAGACCATTTTACCACCGTAAAGACCAACAATAAGACAATTGTGCAGAATTTATACATGAAAGTTTGCAAACATTTTTGCCATTCAATTCTTTATGAGATTCTTAACGGTAGTTTGGGTATTTAGCTTGATGCCATTTACCAAATTATAGGGGAAATGGTTATATTGGAAAAAATAACGAATGTCTATGGATGGAAACCTAACAGCGATAGCAAAAAGAGATAAGAACACTTGTATAGTGCCATTTTGTAGAACTCACTTTTGTAGATGACAAATTGTAGAACTGGTCACTCATCAATAGCAAAACTTACAATTTCTCAAACATTAATGACTGTGTATGCAATTGATAAGTATTTTAGTGATTTAAAGAGTTGAAAACAAGTAAAATAATGGCCAGGCTATAAAATATTTTGACATACATGCAATGTTTGGATCCTTGAACTACAAACGCGAGATGAAAGAAAATTCCTCAGGATGGTGAACACTTAACATCAGATCCTAATGAGAAAAATGGAGACAAAGCTTATTGGAAATCTTCATCAAGATCAAACTTGTACCTAATTTATCATAGAAGCAAACAGGGATGCACACGCAATTGTCAGATATGGCACACTGTGAAAGAAAGGGGGAAATTAAATAGGTTTCTAGCCTCAAATCTAAGTTACTATGGCATAAAAGCAATCACACAATCACCAATGCAATAACAATTCAATTAGCTAGTCTGAGATTTCTTGTCCAATAAATCCTGAACCAAGATTTAAGCAACAAAATCCATGCAAATCTTCGATCCTCAAGTCACAGTGTTGCATCCTTGAGGAGCGAGATCTCTTGGATATGAGCAGCAATCTTGTGCCTATATTGCGATCAATAAATGATTACTGGCTCTTCAAGCAATTAAGTTAGAACACTTCGAACAAAACGTTGAAAACCCATCACAAAAATATCAATTCATTGCTAACAATAACCCCAGATTCAAGGGAACATATGATGAAATCCATAGGTTGCAACTGGATTATCCAAAACCAAACCACACATTGACCTAAGAGGGTATGTTAGGAACACAGATTGCTGACATTGGTGGTCAGAAACTGCTGGTGCTGCTGCTGACAAGTCCTTCAGAGTCAGCTGACACAGCTAGGGTGACTGGTAGAAGAAACCTAGTATTAATTTCAGGAAGGATTGTAAAAATCCCCAGAAAGTAATATACAAGATAAATGACATATTAATCACAAATTCCCCAGCAATAAAGTGAGAAAGACCAATGCTTATATTAGGATTAAAACTAACCTTGTGTAAGTTGGTATAGATCAATGCTTAGATCAGATTAACATTGGCATGCATTATCTAATCATGTGTACTTGGAAATCTGATCATAGGATTATTGCATTGCCCCAAGAACACTTCTGCATAATGGACTTTCGGCCCGGCCCATCTAGTAGCGTCGCGAAGATTTACTAGCAAGCGTCCACGTGGTGGCGTCCCATTGGGCGGAGCCGCATTTAATGGTGTGCATATACAGTCCTTTTTCCTGACGCTACAAAGTTTCAAATTATACACTGTTTTTAAATAACGCAAATAATTTACGTCTCTAAACATACATCCAAAAAATGTAATAACTATAAAAGAAAAAAGAAAAGCAAATAAGGCGATGGGATGGATATATAAACCACCAGCTCCCTCTAATAAAATATCAACTGATATAGCGTTTCCAAGATCATATAGATTCTAGCATATAATTATGCAAATTTTATGTTGTTCTTGTGTGGCTGTGCTAAGCAAGTATGAATCAAATGGACAAGGTATATACCCACCAGTCTAATGACGATTTTCATCGGTTAGGAAGGTCAGGAATCAGAGGTTGTTCTTTTAATTAAGTAACCATCATTTTCATTATACTTTGTTTTTATAAGAACTTATTTCAAACTATACTATAAATAGAAACAAAGCTGTTGACAATGCGATGGACTAATTCATGAATGGTGGCTGGCTTATGGGCTATGGCAAGGCTCATTAATTTGCAATGTTCGGGTGGAGCTGTAAGAACCGTTCATTAAAAAAAAGTTTATAAGATAAACCAAAAAAGATTTCAACAAAAAAATTCGAAAGATGGAGAATTAATGGCGTATGGGTATTGGGTAGGCAGCTCAGTTTCTCCTACTTGTAGATTTTCTTTATAAGGAAAAAAGTGTGTTTAAATATCTGGCTGGCTCCTATTTCTGGATGACAATGGATGAGCAATCTTAGAGCATCTTTAAGAGATGTCGAATACAACTCATTATCTCTATTATAAGGGATTTTAGTCTAAAATATATCTCCAACAACTTCCTTTCTAATTTTTAAAGATCCCTAAAATCTTCCTGTATCCTCTCTAATTCTAGAGAGTGACTCTCATTCCCTATCTGCTCTTGTCTCACCTGTCAGCGATAAAAGAGATAAAAATAAAAGAAAATAGAAGAGATTTAATAAATAGGGCCATCTGTCAGTGATACAAAAGTAAAATATAGGGAATATGATATCGAGAGTCTGCTGGAAAGTAAGAAGAATTAGAGATTAAATTTTATTAAGAAGACTCACTATATAATAATATTAGGAGTGGAATTTTAGGCAGCTCTTGGAGATGCTCTTAGCAAGTTATGGCATGTTTAGAGATATTAGCATTATGAGAAGTAAGTGGTGAGTATCGAGCAAGAAAGAATATAGAAATACGCTGATATTTTTTAGGTTTTGTATGTTATGGCTTGTTTGGGTGAGATTTTGGCAGATACAAGTACTCTAGAATTTGAAGCTCCTTCAAACAGTCTAGATTTAGATTCAAATTGTAAAACTTAATAAATATAGAATTTGTAAACAAACTGGTATCTAAAAGTTAGGAACACCAGCTTCTTACTCACTAGCTGTTTATCAGAATCAAAAGCTTTCCAAACATGTTATAAATTAATTTATTTCTATAATATCTATAGCTACTAAAATTTTCGGCCAAAAAAATTCAGAACTGTTTGGACGCTGAAAATCATACAATTAGCAGCTTTCCCGGGTGGGGCATGCTAACAGCCTAACGAAGATTGTGATCAACTCTGAAGGAGCACACAATATGGCCTACACGTACGGGCATCTGACTGTGCCTGTGTTTAGCCTGTCTGTCTCTTCATGTCTGCCGTTCTACAATACAAAGGGAGAGCAGAAAAGAGAAATGAAACAGGGATCCATCGTCCATGGACGTGTGCGTGCTTGTTGCTGTCCCTGCCTGAATCCTACGCATGTGAGCTGCTGCTCTCTCATCTTGGCCCTAACCACCACTTGTTTAACGTTCGCATGTGAGCAAACACATGGCCATGGGTGACCTTTCTGCTCGTTTGAACCCGTGGCAACACAAGCTTGAGAACTTATATATTAATATCTGGATCAGTAGGTGGAGGTATCTGGATATTCCCTGCGTATGTGTATAGTTTAAGTCCTACAATATAGTAGTACTTATCTTCAAGAGATTATTTATATGCTATCTAAATTTGAATTTAAGTATTTCAGTGAAAAATAAAGCTCTGACAGTCCTCCTAAATGAGTTTCTTTCATAATCTATTTTCTAAATCACCTCTCATCTCTCTCAAATATAGAATTAGCTTGATCGGTCCCTATTTTCGTTCGTGCCTATTTTTTCTCTCTCACGTGTTGTTACGGGCTGGACGATACATATATTTGAACGTATCATAGCTTCATACAAAATTATTATAGATTATATGCCGTGTTTACTGGATTTAAAAAATATGGATCAGGATTATACAAAAACTGCATTAATTTTTAGGGCCTCAAATTGACCAGTAGAGTCTGTTACAATACTAAACCACCAAAAATTATATTAGATATACATGAGAGTTGCCGAAGCGAAGCTACAGTGATCCTACGTTTTCCCATAGACACTGAACAGGACTTAAGGTTATAGGAAACCTCACCCGATCTTTTTAGGGCCTGTTTGGTATAACTCTAACTCCAAGATTTATACTGAAGCTGAGGGTTTGTATAATATAATAAAATAGTTTAAACTTTTATTTTTAATATAAAATAAAAACTAAATTACTTAACTAAATACCCTTAATTCATCGTAGCTCTAGCTTCATGAATTTTTGGAGTTAGACTAGATCGGCTCTAAAAAAATTCTGAAGCTGGAGCTATCACAAACAGGACTTTAGTCCCAGAAAAATGCTCGGGGGCTATTTCTATTTCTACAAATAAATATAGCAATAGTAAGTATTAAGATACTGAGCAAGCCACCACGCAACATGCTATAATGTACACATGATTTAAGTAGGGCCAAGGCTTAATTTTTATAAAGCCAATTTTCATAATTTTTTTTCCAAAAACCTATCACCTAGTCATCTGGACGAAAATACCATATTGTTTACTTGCTTAACCATTTACGTACTAAGGGTTGCGTCGACCAAAATTGTGTTTCCGTCATTGCAATAATGTGTCTGAAGTTAGTGGTCAGTTTGTACTCCATTCTCTTGTTAAGTTCAGTTAGATGCTCTACAAGTTTGGAGATTTATTTGGATTTTAGTTTTTTTCTTGTCGTTGGTGTAACGACGACTCACATTTTAATTATTCTGTTTATTCTGGATATAGTATCGATTTATACTGTGTGCACTCCGAGGCAACATCATGATATAAAGGTTAAAAAAGTTCAAAAGTTTACTGATTTTTACCATTTTGAATTTTTAGATTTTAAACATTGGAAATTTTCGGGATGTTACGTACACAGGTGCAGATTATTAACCGAATGATTTATGTTATACTTTTGAAAAATACGATTATTCTAAAATATTTATTTGTCACTATTGCTAGAAATACAGTTCCTAATCTATTTGCTTGTTAGTTTTATATTATATAATAATATTCAATTAATCAACCGGCTAATAAGATAATTAATCCAGTGCACTATTTTGCTAATAACGGGTAATACGACAAAATCTACATCATATGCCACAAGCTTAATAAGTTTGATAACTCACCAATCTCTGGATATAATTAGGTAGTGTTTGTTGGCTGAAGGTAACGTAAATGTTAATAGAATTAATTACATTGCTAAGTGATAATAATATATCAGATTACTATATTTATTTGGTTGACAAGTGTAATATATTCTGTCTACATTATAATATTTAATTGACAAGTGTAATGTATTCTGGTAACGCGATCTTATACCAGCTTGGTTAGAGTGTAATGGGCTGATTACTGAGTTATAATCTGATTACATGATATCTAATACCAGCTAATTTAAATCAAACAAAATCTAACGTAATCAGTTTATACTGTAAACAGATAGCACGTAAAATAGATCCAACCATATAAGTGCAGCATTTGCTACAGTGCGTGCTGTTGTCAAATACTGTACGATTAGACTCAAATCACTGTTTGTAATTTGAACAATGCTGAACTGATATGACATGTGCGTACGGTAACGGTGCCAAAACACATTCTGGCCGGGCGATCGACGAACATGGGATAGTTGTGTGCACAAAATTAAAGGATTGGAGCAACTGTGTCTCCAAGAAAATCAAAAGGAAATTAAAAAAGAAAAAGGGAGAAACAATGTACACCAATGTTAACAATGTACTACTCTATCCATCCGTCGAGAATATAACATCTCAAAATTTGTCTCAAATATACTACTTATCTTTATCTTTACTATATAAAAGACTCTAATAGCGGTGAATCTGTCGCCTATCACAATCACTAGAGTTGGTATGATCTTTTATGGATGAGTAAATATATTATTTTTTATGTGGCTTGACTATTTGTGCATTGATGTTTGTGAGTAAATGGTACATATTTTTTCCTAGAAATACATATACTTTTGATTTTTTAGAACTAATAATATTTTTAAATCCATTGCAACGCATGCGTATTGGGCTATTAGTTGTAAAAGACTTTTACATATAACATACATGTACTATATTTAGACTTTATTATTCATTACTCAAACCAACCACTTCCTGGTCTATACTTAACCACTCCGAGGAGGATATTATGATATTTTTGCACACCTCTTTAATACATGTGCCAAGGTGAGTAGCATCTATCCTTACTGTCTCAGTCGAAGATATGTATTTTATCCGTCCTAAAATATAATTTTTATAGAGATTAAGGAGAAAGGTGGAATTAAACGGGAGATAGTTATGACTGATTGATACGAGGAAGTAAGTGTAGAAATTAAATGAGAGATAATTATGATTAGTTCGTACGAGGGAGTATGTAGAGTAGAGAAGTAGATGTATTTTGGAATGCAGGGACTCCTCTTGAATGATATGATCAAAACAAAGTACAAGGTAATGGATATGATGCTAACAAAATAACAAACTAAACCTAATTTTATTAAAATTCCTACTAATACATATTTTATCAAGACTAATTTCTACTTTTTGATATCGAAACAACTATTTAGGCAAGAAACTATTCCATGAGCGATTTAAGGCGCTTGGTATGACTATTTCAAGCATATGTAATATATATTAAACAAATTAAACTCACGCTTGCCTAATTTGAATTAATCACGCCCTTTGTCACTAGCTATACCATTTAGCTTTAGCCCCTCCTTAAGTTCCCTAAATCCACAAATGCGTTAAGAAGAATTAATGATAATTTTTTTATACATAAGTATAAAAAATTATTATTAGTTCTTCGTCGGCTAGAGGTTCTCCCTCTTATTGGAGTTAAAGAGTTTCCCTCTATGTCTCTACTAATTAAATGATTGTTCATTGTTTGAAATTGTGTTATCACTACCCATCCTGAAATTAAACACTATCAATTAACACCCCGTTTGAAACAGTCCGTATAAGATGAAAACATGTATTTGGGGTCTACGATAATTATTTAAGGGTTTAAACGAATAAAATCAATTCTAGAAAATTGATAAATAATTTTAAAATATTTTTTGATAATTTTTATAGAGAAATATCTTTAAAAATTATAGCGGTTAAAAACTTGGAAAGCATGCCCTGACTAAGGCCATAAGCCCTGCTAAGCCATCCACTCATTGGTAGGACTAAATTATACTTAGGGGGCGTTTGGTTCATGGACTAAAGTTTAATCTGTATCACATCAGATGTTTGTGCATCAATTTAAAGGACTAAACGTGAACTAATTATAAAAATAATTGCAGAATCAGAGGATTATTCGCGAGACGAATATATTAAGCCTAATTAATATATGATTAGTAAATGTTTACTGTAGCATCACATTATCAAATCATGACGTAATTAGGCTCATTAGATTCGTCTCGCCAATAATCCACCGATTATGAATAGATTTTATAAATAGTCTATATTTAATACTCTAAAATAGTATCTAAACATTCGATGTGACGGGGGCTAAAGTTTAGCCCCCGGAACCAAATGGGGCCTTAGTTATCTATATTTTAGTTTTCTTGTAAGATTATTGAATGTATCTTAGAGCATTTTAAAAGATGTAAAAAAACATACTTCTAATATCATCATATAGAAATCTTTTCTCTCTTATATAACTGACGGATGAATTTTATTCGTCATGTAACTCCTCTTCCTGTTCTTTTCTCTTTCTTATATCACCGATAGACATTAGAACATATAGAACCAAGACGCTTCCTAGAAATATAGAGGATGAAGAAAAGTTTTAGAATCTTTAAAAATTAAGAATCAGATATAAAAGTTACTTATCGAAGATATAGTTTAGATACAAAATCCTTAAAAATAACTATAAAAGGTTATGTTGAGAGATACTTTCGTTATTTAAAACTGCTTCTAGATCATTACGCTGTCATAAGCAGTGCCATGCTGCCTTAAAACACATGGTTATCATTTATTGCTTGTCTCTTTATAGCTCACGTTAGCAGCATGTGTGTTGATAGGACAGTAGCTTCAGATCTTTTGTACCACAATTTCTTTTTTAATGGAACACACAAATTCCATTAATAGTGTGCACGACTAAATCGTCAGCCACTGCTCGAGTACATAACTATGAAACTGATCAGTCCACGTCAGATCGATCTATCTTTAAAGATGTAGATGCATGCTCATCACTACTGACATATCTTTAGCGATAGATAGAAATATTGATGTTAAACGTATACTCATCACTAAAGATTTTTTTTATCACAAATAACTTTGTCCATGAAAATTTCAAAAAAAAAACTCTTCCTTGGACCTGAGCTATGAAGAGATTAATTCTAGTGGTGATCCAATAGCTGTGAAGGTGGTGGCCATCTCTATGTTCAAATGTTTAAGATGCAGCAACTGTCTGACAAAACTTCTACTTATGCATGATTCAGTATAAGAAGTTATTTAGTAGGAGGCAATCATTTTTGCCTACTGATCAGCAACTACTGATATTATTGCTATATAATTTTTCCGTTTGACACATGCAGCGATGTAGCTTAATTTCGATGAAAACAAGCCGGGTGTTGAAGACGGCAATAGCAAAGGATTGAATTTGATTTCTGCATATTATATCGTCCCTTCTTCTGACACCAGCTGCGGCCAGTTTACGGGGTATTATATACCAGCATCAATCGCATGCCTGTCCATCGATCGAGCTGGGGAAATAAAGATGATTTTTGTTAGTTCGGCAACATGTGACCTCGTAACTAGCAACGCCAGCTCCAGCCATCTTCCTCGTTTTGAACGGCGATCCCTTTTCTTTGATCCACTGTAGCTATTAGCTCTCTGCACAGATTAAAATAATCGAGTTAATGATTTAATACTAAGGGTACGTTTGTTTTAGCTCGGGATTATAATAATCTAGCTTATAGAAAAAATCTGGATTGGATCAGCTTATTGGATTGTTATAATCTACACTTCAGATTATAATAAGCTGGCACAATAAGCTGATTTGTTTGTTTCAGTTTATAAAAATAAGCTGGATTATTATAATCCTAAACTGAAACAAACATGCCCTAATTATTAGATGATTCAGTTGTGTTAATAAATTATTAGTTAAATAATTTAAATTGTTTGACCAATCTGATTATTAAGACCAGTTATCATGTGTTAAAACGGTTGTGAACTTGTGATGTATGGGACTAGGGATGGCAGTCGGGTCTGACGGGTACGGGTAGTG
>KE371497.1:22986-34240 GCA_000418225.1 Zizania latifolia | reverse complement strand
AAGCCGAGTTGGAAGTCCAATCCAACTCCAGCTCAAGTCCAACTCAGACTCTAGGTGCAGCATGTACTAAAATTATTGCTCAGGCCACATACGAACTCCATTTTTGACGTTCCACCCATACACGGAAAGCTAACTTCAACACCTTTCCAGTGGCACCAGTTTCACAATAGGAATTGTCAAAACAATATGGTGTCTAGAATCTATCAGCATGCTATTTTCTGCGTTATTGGGCCTTTGGGCCGTGTATCCAGTTGAGCCCATTAGGGGTGCGTCCAGAACAATTATAGAAGCATCATCTACAGCCGTCTAAGGTTTTTAGGTTTATTTTACATATTGCTTTGATAGCCACCGTTTTGCTGGTTTTGTAAGTGAACCCCACTTCACAGATTCCAATAGATTTTTAGTTCGATTGCGTTTTATGCGTTCTTGCTTGTGTTCTTCGATTCACAGGTAAGGATTAGCCTTTGTAGCGAGGTCAATCAGGCTGTGCTTGGTTGATAACCAGAGGAGAAGTGGTGTTGTGATTGTAGGGGTTCGACTCGTGGATCGAAAGCCAGATCGTGTGTGTCTCGTCTCGACTAATCGTTGTTTATCCTCCACTTGACGGAAGATCGGGCACCCCGCCCTCTATCAGTTGGTATCAGAGCTCAGTTTACTGTCGGGTTCTTGTATTTTAGATTATATTGATTTCATATTTTTTCCACAGTCCACGAAAAACTCACAAAAAATTGGTAGTCGTAGTGTTTCCCCTGTCCGAGACCATCCTTAGCCTTTGCACGTTTCAGTTTTAGAGTCCATAGTGTTGAGTTTGTATCCAAAGTCAAGTCCTGTTGCTGGTTAGTATTATGATCCCCCTACCTAAACCCTTTACACTAGCCGCCACTCATAAATCCCCTTTGGTTTGCAATTCGCGTGTCAACTAGAACCTCAAAACCCTGATTCAGACTGCCTCCAATAAAATAGTAATAACTTTTGCATATGAACTCAGAATCAGGCAAATAAGTACATCTCGGAGATCTACAGAAAAAGTTAGGTCCAAATTTCCCTAGCTTTGCTAGATTTGTCGATTTTATTTTTCTCAAATTCGGCCTAGAAGATCAAGTTTTCTAATCCCGAAATTTCCTGCATAAATTTTCCAGCACATCTTTGTTTGTCTACATAGCACTTCTTTGCAACAAAATTGTGTCGCATCTTCTTGGTTTGTCTTCTGTGTGTTCCTAGTAAAAAAAGAGAAGTGTCAAAAAAATAATAATAAAAATAGTTAAAAAAAAAGAAAGAATCAAAAAAAGAATTATCAAAAAAAAAAGAATTATCAAAAAAAGGAGCACATGGAGTTGATCAAGAGGATATATGCGTTCTGAGTAGTGCTGTCTTGTGCTGTTTTTGTGCTATTTGTGCTGAATTTTGTCACATTCATAAGCCATCCTTTGAGCCTTAACCACTCTCTTATATAAGTCTTGTTGCCATAGGGATCACATTCAGACTATCAATTAGTATGAGTACTCTGAACACTTATTTAATATTACTATCTATTTCTGAATCGTATTCTATCATGTAGATCACTTGTGTTTAACCTTCTAGACTCTACATATATATTTTTGATCAATACAGCTTGGGTCCTTGCAATCGCTATTCCACTACCTCTTGGAGTCATCGACCAGCCATAGATTGTGCCATCCACTGACCCGCATAGGTAAGATCCTTGCAAGAGCATGGTAAAACGCTTGAGTGAGAGTGATTCCACCTTCCAAAACCTACTAGTTGATAGGGATAATACTCTTTTGTATTTTTTGTTTCTACTAATCGTGACAGGAAACTCCAAGAGAGAACTCGCAAGGGCGTTTGACCAAGTCATAAACCGCCTAGACACTATTGAAGATAGCATCCAAACTCTCTCTCAAAAAATAGCAGGTATGGGAGATAATGCCAATCATAATCGCGGTAACGATGATTCTTCTACGAAAATTAAGTTTACCATCACATCTTTTCATGGTGAATATAATGCTAAAAAATACCTAGATTGGGAGATGACCGTAGAACTGAAATTTAATTTATATCTAGTTCCTGAACAACGTAGAGTTAAACAAGCAACTAGTGAGTTTAAAGATCGTGCTATAATCTGATAGAAAGAGATAAATGAACTTGAATTACAACATGATACATGGGGCCATTTAAAAAGAGTTATGCGTAGTAGATTTGTCCCTCCTTCTTGTCAATGTGAATTGCGTAAGAAACTATAATACTTGGTTCAAGGTAACATGTCTATTTGGGAGTATTATACAGAGCTTCGGAAAGGCATGACCCGCTATGGTGTTGAAGAGGACATAGAGGACATGATTTATCGCTTCTATGATGGATTGAGACATGAGATTGAACATATCGTTTATTATAAAGAATTTAATACTCTTCGTCATTTGTTCTATCTTGCTATGTGTGCGGAGAATGAATTACAGGAACGTCAACATAGTATAGGAAACTCCTATCCACCACGAGTGATGAGTGCACCGGCATCGACCAAGTATTCCTCTTCTTCAAGCATTCGTCATGCGCCTACACATGCACCTACATCAACATCAGCGAGCACACGGCCTTCCACCTCTATACGAGCAGATGAGTCAGGTAAAAAGTCATTATAGGTACCCATTGAGGTTGCCTCATCAGCTGTAATCATGAAAAGCCCTTTGCAATTTGATAATGATGCACTTCACCATGATAGGACTAATAACTATACTCTTGTGCATGAGGACGTGAAAGTTACTTTGTTACCTTTAACTGCCGATGAAATTGGTAAAGATGATATCGAGATGGCTGCTAATGAGAGCAAACAACTTGACATTCGATCTGAATATCAGCAAGAAATCAAATTAAAAGATTATGCTATCCTTGCACATAAAACTGGTCATGCTGAAATTAATAATCAAGATGTGTGCTATGCTGTGATTTGAGAAACTGCTTCTTTTTCTCTTACTAATATAGTTTATACTTTGCCTCCTGTTATCACTGAGTATTTATCTCATGTTGAACTACATGACTATAAACTTGACTTGTCTCCTGAGTTTTTATCTTTCGTTGAGTTACATGACTATAAACTTGACACTACTACATAAAACCCTATTAGTGATGGGTAATAAGCTTTATTAGTGATGAGCAAGTCTCCTGTCACTCTTATTGCGTTAGTGATGTAACATCAATAGTAACGGATAAACACCCGTCACTAATGGGGGGCCCATCGACTCACCTGTTAGGGCTCTTTAGTGATGGGTCGTAATATCACCCGTCACTAAAGAACCTTTTAGTGACGGGTGATTATTGTCACCCATCACTAATATTATGGTCATTTTTGAAAAAAATAATAGTTTTAGGCTGCATCCTGAATCAATGCCAGGATTTGGCAGCCAACATATCCAACATCCAAAGCACATCACAGACAATTCATCACAGAAGATTCACAATTCATCACAGAAGATTAATAACCAAATTAGTATCACATATATTAACTTCTAACTCGTTATCTCAAAGAACATGGCTAAAACAAAGTTTCATAAGAGCATTTCCTAACTTTTAACTTCTAGCTAACTTCTAGCGATATCAAGAGCTTGAATAGTATCCTACGGAGATTCTCTATGTCTACCCACCATGAATTGCTTAAGGCTGTACATGTCTAGTTTTGTAGCCTCTTTTATGGTCACCCTATACTCATTCTCCCTGAAGAACAAAGAATCAATATAATATGTACAATGGTTATCAGTGAAAAAAGGAAGATGGATAGGAAGATATCGTACCCCAGATTTACACCACATACATGATAGCCTCAATTGCACCATTGTTGATGCTGAAATGGAAGGCGCATACTGTGCTAACTTCTAACGCGTTATCTCAAAGAAATTGGCTAAAACCAGTAGTTAGGTAGCACCGTCCATCCGTGGATTTATGCACCACAATTAAGACTGTCTTAGACCCTACTACTGCCACTTGAATCTCGGTGGTGGTCTGCTGGTGTAGGTGAGATGTGATGTACTTCTCACAGTACTGCCTTGAAAAGTACTATAACAATAAAATTTACACAAAGCTAGTTAGACAAGGCTATCTGCATAGATGATCTAGTTAACCACCGACATGTGAAAATAACTTGGCACCGACTGCTTGTTGATGATCGCGTTATTTATTGTGCAGACATATAACCGAGTCTCAGATGATAAACCTACTGAGATGTCTTGTAGGAGAGCCTTCCTTGCTGGAGTTACATCTGTTGGATTGCCAAAATAACAGATACGCTTCAATTGGTCTATTTGGTCGGTGTTGACCTCACTGGCTATCCGCTTCCCCTTCCTCTCTGCAACATTGCTAGGACCCTCCCTTGACAGTATAATGAAACCATATTAAGCACATAAACAAAACATGCATGTATAGTAATAAGTAATGTTAGTTTTCTATATATACCACTATCATTGTCCTTCACTTTTATGGCTGTTGGGGTCTTCTCATCACCAAAGTTAGTATAAAATTTGGTCATAACTGTCAATGGGGCCTGTCCCATTGTTATTACTACATAGTCTCCTTGTGTTAGGCCGCCTCTTTGACTAAATTTGGGTCACCCTTTGTGGAGGCATATCTTGCCTCCAAAGCTCACAATCTCAACCTCACTGGTGCACCCATCTCTTGTCAATATCTTAAGGGTGTCACCAGCATGAATGTTATTGATATCACCAAATCTTTTTGATAAAAACTACAATGGTAAGATAATATCGTATCAGTTTGTTCGTTTTATTAGCACATAAACAATATATGCAATGTACAATGTATAAACCTGGTGACGCCCCCCGTTGACTAGATGATTGATCTTTATGAGGCAACTGTCAGGAACATATGTTGGTACCATAGGAATATAATTTGGGAAGCTTGCCATGTCCCTAATTCATGTTATATTTCACAATGATGAAAAAGTACAATAAAAATTGCAAAATATTCACAAATTCACTAAGCAACAAGCTTGCATGAATATAACCTAATGTACGTTGAACATGATTGCTCTCAGATGTCGGCCTGCCAACTTAATGGCCTCCTCGCCACTAGGCTACAATTTAATTCATAGGTGTGTGTGACAACTAATTTATTAAGCAATAGTACTAAGCAATAATACTAGTAAGCACGCAATGAAACTATGAAAGGCATATAATGAAAGAACATTGCATGAATAAAATATAGGAACAATAATATTAGCACATAATGAGAGATCTATGCATGAACAAACTTGTGAAAACAAAAAGATGAATCTAAATTGTCACACACATCCTCATACTAATAGCATCATCTTTATTGAACCTAAATTGTCATACACATCCTCATACTAATAGCATCATCTTCATTGAGCAAATATTTCACAAATTATCGACAAAGCAACATTTCCACAAATTATCCACAGTGCAACAAATTATCCATAGCCATGTCGGAGGAGGACGTTAGGAAGAGGAGGAGGAGGATGCAACCGAGGTGGCGGCGAGTAGGATCGGCCACGCACGACAGAAGGTCGGCTATGCGCGACGGATGGCCAGGACGGAACGAAAGGTGGGGCCGGTGAGGAGCACGATGAAGGCGACGGCGGTGGTGAGAGGCTAGGGTTAGGGTTGCGCGAAATGAAAGCGTGCCGATTCACTTCGAGGCCCGCCTATTTATAAACATCATCAGTGACGGGCGATAGTTTCTGCCCGTCACTAATGATCTAGCCATTAGTAACGGGTAGAAACTACCGCCCGTCACTGGATCATTAGTGACGGGCGATAGTTACCGCCCGTCACGCCCATTAGTGATGGGTTGTAATTACAACCCGTCACTAATGGGTGTGCCCCCTCTTTAGTGACTGGCCTAACTACGACCTGTCACTGATAAAGTAATATCACTGACGCATCCAAAACGGCCCGTCACTAAAAGTGTATTAGTGACGTCTATCAATTATTCGTCAGTAAAGCTCTGTCACTAAAGACTATTTTTGGGGTAGTGTGACTTGCCACCCGAGTTTTGGGATAGTTCCACATTTAACATTGCAGAATTGACACCATCCATGAGAGCAAAAGACGAGTTGAGTCGAGGATGATTCTATTTCAAGAGGGGGAGGATGATAAGGACATCACTCCTATGGATACACATGACACCCCTCAAGTATCTATGCAAGATCTTATCTCCTGAGCTCGAGTATGACGATTAAATCTCTAGGTGAACTCGCTCCTAAGTACCTCTTTGTATAATTTTGAGAATAAAGTGCTTTCTAATGATGATATTATTGTTAGGAACCATGGAGATGATGAAGAAGCACATGGAGACAAGCAAAGAGTTGGAGAAGAACCAATGAGGACGTCCAAGCTGAGTTGGAAGTCCAATCCAACTCCAGCTCGAGTCCAACTCAGACTCCAAGAGCAGCGTGCACTAAAATCATCGCCCAGGCCACATACAATCTCTGTTTTCAACATTCCACAAATTCATGGAAAGCTAACCTCAGCACCTTTCCAATGGCACTAGTTTTATGTCAAAAATCCTTCTAGATCAATGGGAATCGTCAAAACAAGTTGAGCTCCAGAATCTGTTAGCATGCTATTTTCTGTGTTATTAGGCCTTTGGGCCATGTATCCAGTTGAGCCCATTAGGGGTGCATCTGGAACTACTATATAAGCATCGTCTATAGCTGTCTAGGGTTTTGGGTTTATTTTACACGTTGCTTTGATAGCCGTCGCTTCGCCGATTTTGTAAGTGAACCCCACTTCACAGATTCCAATAGAATTTTAGTTCAATTGTGTTTTCTGTGTTCTTGCTTGTGTTCTTCGATTTGTAGGCAAGGATTAGCCTTCGTGGTGAGGTCAATCAGGTTGTGCTTGGTTGATAACCAGAGGAGAAGTGGTGTTGCGATTGCAGTGGTTTGATCTCATGGATCAGAAGCCAGATCGTATGTGTCTCATCTCCACCAATCATTGTTTATCCTCCTCCTGACAGAAGATCAGGCTCCCTGTCCTCCATCATTTTGTGCTTTGTGCTTTGTGTTTTCAATTTTCTATTTTTTTCTTTGTGTTTTGTGTTTTGTATATTGCATTTAGGGCTTAGTATTTAGGGTTTAGGTCTTAGGGTTTATGGTTTACTATTTTGTGTTTTGTGTTTACTATTTGCTATTTAGTGTTTAGTGTTTAGGGTTTAGGGTTTATGGTTTGTATTTGGAATTTTGTGTTGAGTTTTGTGTTGTGTTTTGTGTTTTGGGTTTTAGATTTTTGGTTTTGTGTTTTGCGTTTTGTGTTTTGTGTTTTGCATTAAGTGTTTTGTGTTTAGCGTTTAGTGTTTAGCGTTTATGGTTTATGGTTTAGGGTTTATGGTCTATGGTTTACTGTTTTGTGTTTAGTGCTTACTGTTTAGTGTTCAGTGTTTAGTGTTTAGGGTTTGTGTTTGGTATTTTGTGTGTTGCGTTTTGTGTTTTGTGTTTTGTTTTATTTTTTTTTGCTTTGTGTTTTGTGTTTTGTCTTTTGTATATTGCATCTTGGGCATAGGGTTTAGGGTTTAGGGCTTAGGGTTTATGGTTTACTGTTTTTGAGTTTTGTGTTTTGTGTTCTCTCTTTTGTATTCTGTGTTTAGTGTTTAGTGTTTACTATTTAGGGTTTATGTTTGGTATTTTATATTTGTGTTTTGCATTTTGTGTTTCATGTTTTGTGATTTGTGCTTTGGGTTGTGTGTATTGCATTTTGTGTTTTGCATTTTGTGTTCTTTGTTTTGTATTTTATGTTTTGTGTATAGCGTTTATGGTTTAGGGCTTAGGGTCTATGGTTTAGCGCTTAGGGTTTATGATTTATTGTATTGTGTTTAGCGTTTACTGTTTAGTGTTTAGTGTTTATGGTTTAGTGTTTATTGTTTACTGTTTAGGGTTTAAGGTTTAGGGTTTGTGTTTGGTATTTTGTATTTTGTGTTTTGTGTTTTGTGTTTTGTGTTTTGCGATTTGTGTTCTCTGTTCTCTATTCTCGGTTTTGTGTTTTGTGTTTTGAGTTTTGCGTTTTGTGTTTTATGTTTTGCGTTTTACGTTTTGTGTATTGCATTTTGTGTTTTGCGTTTTGTGTTCTCTATTTTGTGTTTTGTATATTGTGTTTAGCATTTATGGTTTAGGGTTTATGGCTTAGGGCTTAGGGTCTATGGTTTACTGTTCTGTGTTTTGTGTTTACTATTTAGTGTTTATGTTTACTGTTTAGGGTCTAGGGTTTGTGTTTGGTATTTTGTGTTTTGTGTTTTGCATTTTGCGTTTTGTGTTTTGTTTTCTCTGTTTTGTGTTTTGTGTTTTATGTTTTGTGTTTAGCGTTTTGTGTTTTGTGTTTTGTGTTCTCTGTTTTGTGTTTTTGTTTTGCGTTTATGGTTTATGGTTTATGGTTTAGGGCTTAGGGTCTATGGTTTACTGTTTTGTGTTTAGTGTTTATTGTTTATTGTTTACCGTTTAGGGTTTAGGGTTTAGTGTTTATTATTTAGGGCTTAGGGTTTATGGTTTATTGTTTTGTGTTTAGTGTTTAGTGTTTAGTGCTTAGTGCTTAGTGTTTAGTGTTTAGTTTAGTGTTTAGTGTTTAGGGTTTGTGTTTGGTAATTTGTGTTTTGTATTTTGTATATTTTGTTTAGCGCTTATCATTTATGGTTTACTGTTTTGTGTTTAGTGTTTAGTGTTTACTATTTAGGGTTTAGGGTTTAGGGTTTGTGTTTAGTATTTTGTATTTTCTGTTTTGCGTTTTGTGTTTTGCGTTTTGTGTTTTGCGTTTTGTGTGTTGCGTTTTGTGTTTTGCGTTTTATGTTTTGTGTTTAGTGTTTATGGTTTAGGGCTTAGGGTCTATGGTTTACTATTTTGTGTTTTGTGTTTACTGTTTATTGTTTATGGTTTAGTGTTTATGGTTTACTGTTTAGGGTTTAGGGTTTGTGTTTGGTATTTTTGTGTTTTGTGTTTTGTGTTTTGTGTTTTGTATTTTGTGTTCTCTGTTTTGTGTTTTGTGTTTTGTATTTTCAGTTCAACGTTCAGCGTTTAGCATTTATGGTTTAGGCTTTAGGGTGTATTATTTAGGGCTTAGGATTTATGGTGTATGATTTTGTGTTTAGTGCTTAGTGTTTACTATTTAGTGTTTGGTGTTTACTGTTTACTATTTTGTATTTAGGTTTTGTGTTTGGTATTTTGTGTTTTGTGTTTTTTGCTTAGAGTTTTGTGTTTTGTGTTTTGTATATTGCGTTTAGGGTTTAGGGTTTAGCATTTATGGCTTAGGGTTTATGGTTTATTGTTTTATGTTTAGTGTTTACTATTTGGTTTAATGTTTAGTGTTTACTGTTTAGTGTTTAGGGTTTAGGGTTTTTGTTTGGTATTTTGTGTTTTTTGTTTTGTGTTTTGCGTTTTATGTTTTATGTTTTGTGTTTTGTATTGGGTTTTGCGTCTTGCATTTTGGTTTTTTGTTTTGGGTTTTGGGTTTTGGGTTTTATGTTTTGGGTTTTGTATTTTGTGTTTCCAGTTTTGTGTATTGCATTTTGTGTTCTCTGTTCTCTGTTTTGTGTTTTGTGTGTTGTGTTTAGCGTTCACCTGCGGCGCATTGATTACGATGGGGCCTACGACGATTAGGTTCCACGATGCTTGGTGGCTCGCGCACGTGGGTACTCAGGGGCAGACATACTCGGGTGCTCGTGTGCTTAGAGGCTCAAGTGTTCGGTTGCGCTTAGGGGCTCGACCACTCGAGGGCCCAGGCTGATGGCCTCTCTCGACTACCGGCCTTGCCTAAGTTTAAGCTTTTTCTCGATCATCAGCCGCACTCGACTGTAGACTACTGTCGGACATTTAGGACCCCACTCGAACAGAGGTCTAGCTCGGTTTGTCTTGGTTCATCTCAACTCGGAAAGACTACACAAGGATTTGAACAACATACATTTGATCCTCAAGCCAAATTTTCCATTTGACTCGAGGCTCGGAGGCTACTCCATATGGGTGCACCTACACGGTGCACCTCACGCAATGGAGATAAAGTTTTTCGCAAATTCATCAGGTTTCAACAACTTTGAGGATAAAAAGTTCAAAATAAAGATGAGCTCCTCTTAACTTGATCCAGATGAAGACTTAGTCCATGCTATGAAGAGCTCGGGGGATACTGTCGGGGATATGACCCCCGGGTATCTCGTGATGGGCTTATCAGTCTAAACCAAGAGTAGGCCAAGCTTTGCTTTGGAGTCCGGTATGGCGCATGAAGATGGGTTCGATTCCGATAAGGCATATCAGAGCCATATTTAGAAATTGAACACCATAATCCGGTATAAGGAGATATACTTATACCATAATCCTCGTAATTAGGAAATAGACCCTAGTTTGGTATGCAGTCCCAGATATTTGGGAACCATAATCAGAGTCCTGGGTTTGTTGGGCTCGTTCCTTGATTATATAAGGGGGGCAAGGCACCCCTAGAGGCACCGCTTTATGCTTTAGGCTCTCATCGCATTGCAAAGCTTAGATAATCATCAATTCACCAAAACATAGGACATAAGGCTATTATCGTTCGGAAGGCCTGAACCTGTATAAATCATGCCTCTGTTCTTTAGAGTCGACCATAGGGCTCAAGAGTACTTTGCTTCCCTACCAATCCGTTCACCACCTCAGGTACCCCCATAGGTGGACTGATCGGCAATTCACCGACATTTCTCTAAACAAATGATGGCTTGTTGATGGATTTCGTCCAATTGCTAGATTATACTAGTGTCCTCTTTATCGGACCCATCAATTGATCGAATCTGCTGGTGACATCGATGGGCTTCACGAATTGAATCGGCCAAGGCATCTTCTTTTATCTTGATCCTGACTGGGAGACTTTTGATACGGTGCTGACCTTTCACCATAATACCTCAAAGTCGATCAAGTTTCTTAGTTAGAATATCCATCTCTTTAAGAAGAGAAACCTAGACGGAGCGGAGTCGGTCGAGAAAGGATTGGGTTTGCTCTGGAATGGACTTAAAGAAATCCAAGTCCTTTTTAATGACTGCACTTGGCTTTCAGCAGCATAAAACCGATGCCGATGGACATGTTGCATCGCACGATTGGCTAGGTGAGCCTGTGCTTGTTCATGGGGAACTCTATTAGTTATCATAGAACACTAGAGCCAGTTGGCCAGCTAGACCATTAGGAAGATAGTCGGTTATGATTTGAAGTTGTGCCTATGCATCATCAGTATGATGAAAAGAGTCGATTGGGAGTCGAAGGTAGCTTAGTAACTCCGATAGTTGGGCATGA